>JAVXUM010141634.1:0-29093 GCA_035590655.1 Pouteria glomerata | reverse complement strand
TTACAAACAAGTTTTTTCACTATGACTTTAATCCTTATATTTTGGTAAAATGTGACCGGCCTCTAATTCTCCCTTAAAAATATTTACTTGATAAGGCCTACTCCTCTGGATCAAAGGCTTAGCGAAGCCGACCACTCACCCAGCGAGAGGGAAATGGCTTACCGTCTCTGCTCCTCCCCGTCTTACGAGTTCCGTCTCTCCTGCAACCCCCTCTCTCCTCCAGGCTTGCTCAAGCCCAGGGTTTTTGGTCCTGTGCCGACCCTAAGTTCCCTTCCCAATCCCTGTCCTTTCTCTCTTCATTCTTGTACCTTTCACCAAATCGCTCGGGTTTCTGTTCAAGGTCCAATTTCAGAAGAAACCCACAACTCAGATTCGTCAGATGTGCCAACCCCTCAGTATACCGATGAAAAGGCAATTTCTTCGTCCAAAAACTATATATGGGTCAATCCCAGAAGTCCCAGAGCATCGCAGCTTCGCCGGCAATCCTACGATTTCAGGTACGCTTCTCTTGCAAGAATAGCTGAATCTCTAAATTCGTGTAACCCAACCGAGGAAGACGTTTTTGGTATATTGGTGGGCTTGGGTAACAAGATCGTTGAACAAGACGCTGTCATTGTTCTAAATAATATGTCGAACCCCGAAACAGCACCGATTGTGCTGAAGTACTTTCAGCTGAAACTGAAATTGACTAAAGAGGTGATTCTTTATAATGTTACGCTGAAGGTGTTCAGGAAGCGTAGGGATTTGCAAAGAGCAGAGAAGTTGTTCGAGGAAATGCTCGAAAGAGGGGTCCAACCAGATAATGTTACATTTTCAACAATAATTAGCTGCGCTAGGTTGTCTTCTTTGCCCAAAAAGGCTGTGGAGTGGTATGAGAAGATGTCTGCTTATGGTTGCGAACCTGATGATATTAACCATGCAGTTATGATTGATGCGTATGGACAGGCTGGTAATATTGACAAAGCTTTGAGCTTGTATGACCGGGCCAGAGCAGAAAAATGGCGCATTGATGCTGTGACGTTCTCAACTTTGATTAAAATTTATGGGATGTCTGGAAATTTTGATGGCTGTTTGAATGTATATGAGGAAATGAAAGCACTGGGCATTAAGCCAAATTTGGCTGTATATAACACAGTATTGGATGCCATGGGAAGGGCCAAGAGACCTTGGCAGGCCAATTCTATTCACAGGGAGATGATAAACAATGGGTTTACGCCAAATTGGGCAACCTACGCAGCACTACTTCGGGCCTATGGAAAAGCTCGCTATGGTGAAGATGGCCTCAATGTGTATAGGCAGATGAAGGAGAATGGGATGGAGTTGAATGTTACCCTTTACAATACCCTTTTAGCCATGTGTGCTGATGTAGGGTATATTGATGAAGCTGTTGAGATTTTTGAGGACATGAAGAGTTCTCAAACTTCCAAGCCTGATAGTTGGACCTTCTCTTCCTTGATTACTATATATTCTTGCAGTGGAAAAGTCTCAGAGGCAGAGGCCACATTGAATGAGATGTTGGAAGCAGGTTTTGAGCCAAATATTTTTGTCCTAACCTCACTCATCCAATGCTATGGAAAAGCCAACCAAACTGATAATGTTATTAGGACATTTGATCGGCTTTTAGAGCTAGGCATAACTCCAGATGATCGGTTCTGCAGTTGTCTTCTAAATGTGATGAACCACACACCGAAGGAAGAACTTGGTAAGCTGATCACTTGCATTGAGAAGGCTAACTCAAAGCTTGGTTATGTGGTGAAACTAATTATAGAAGGGGAAAAGGTAGAAGGGGAGATCTTCAGGAGGGAAACTCATGAACTCTTTAATTCAATTGCTGTTGATGTTAAAAAAGCTTACTGCAATTGCTTAATTGATCTGTGTGTTAATCTCAATATGCTGGGGAGAGCTTGTGAGTTGTTAGACCTGGGGCTTACACTTGAGATATACACAGATATACAGTCAAGGTCTCCCACTCAATGGTCTTTACACCTGAAGAGCCTCTCCCTTGGGGCAGCTTTGACTGCACTACATGTTTGGATGAATGACTTGTCTAAGGCACTAGAAAATGGTGAGGAGCTTCCGTCAGTTCTTGGAATCAATACTGGGCATGGAAAACACAAATATTCAGAGAAAGGTTTGGCAGGAGCATTTGAATCACATCTGAAGGAAATAAATGCCCCATTCCATGAGGACCCTGACAAGGATGGCTGGTTTTTGACAACAAAGGTTGCAGCCAATTCGTGGTTAGAATCTAGACGCTCTCATGAGCTAGTAGCTGCTTAAGGCCTGTGCTTATTAAGGTTTTTTGTCTTCCAAAGTAGGTTGTGAACGTGGATATGAGACCTCTAAATGGTACAACATGTCTTCTTTTTATATATAAGGATTTCTCCTTGTGTTTGTGCTCATATAGCCGGTATGGTACAGGAAATTTGTGTATTACTACAGCATGGAACGAAACCATTGAATTTAGGCTGATTTATTGTTTAAAATTTTCAAAGACAATGTTGATTGAGTTAATGAATCATAAGGTTGTTTGACTGTGGTTGATTTCTCTGCCAACCTTGATAGTTTCTTTAAGCAGTTGAATCTTTGTCGACCAATATTGAGTCAAGCAAGAACTGGTAATGGGAAAGTGGAAAACTGCAGGTTTGGGAAAAAGCTTCCAGGGCCACTTGTCAGACGGAAGAGTGTCTTTGTTCACACAAAACAAAAGACATGATTTAAATGAAGAGTACTAATTTAGGATTGGAAGAAATTTTAGAGATTCGCTTGATTCAAATCAAAAGACGAGGGGTTTTTTTGGTTCTTCAGTGAATGCTTCTAGGAAGTTTGGAAAACCGTGTGGGTTGTTTTTTTCAGGGTAGATTTCTTAAAAATTTGAGTAATTATATATAAATTCTTTTAAAATTTAAAATTATGCATACCTCACTTATTTTAAAATATTTGTAATACAAACCCCTTTTTGTTGTTAGTATTAGTACTGACTCCGTTAAATATTGGGTTAAAGGGTCAATTGTACCCCTTCCAATCGTACTACTTGAAAGACCCTTCCATTCTCTCGGTAGATCTTGTCCCTCCACTCCTCACACTCTCCCCAAACCCCATCATCCTTGACTTGCTGCTGGAGACGCCATCTCCTTCCAAGTCCAACAACTCTTCCTTTAAGCCCTGCATCTCCTGCACCTTCATATCCATCGCCGCTCCAAGCTCTGCCGTGCGAGTCGTCGACGACCTCGACGTCTGCCTCGAGATATCCTCTTATTACTATCATGCCCTTGCTTGTCGATCGCCACCGCACATTTAAGGTTTACTAGTAATGCAATTTTTTCGTCTTATTCATTTTCATTATTGGATTGACCAATATCTCCCTTTTCTATTTGTCTCTTTCTTTATATTATCTTTTGTTATTTAATCACATTGGTTAACCCATTTTTTTCTTTTTCTTTATTTTTAAACTTTTCTAACATTTATTTTCTATCCAATCTAACCCACTCGGACCATAATATTTTATTCATAATCTCTTCTAGTAACGTCTAATCTACTCTATCACCAAATAAAAAAAAATTAAAAAATGTTAAAATAATATTTATCTCTCCTCTTTTGTTTTAAATTCATGATCATCACTAATTTGTTTAAACCAAAATAAATTTACTTTCAAAACAGTCTACCAAACTAAGTCATTATTCTTGAATTACTACTATATCCACCTCTAATGACTTAAATATTGTAGTAGGCCTTAGTTTTCATTATGGGTTTATTTGGCATGAGAAAATTTGTTGAAATTTTATGAAAATCTCTAAAATTCTTTATTATATTTTTACACCTTCTTACCTTCTTACCTTCTTAAAGTTTGAAAAAAGTTTAAAACTCTCTAAAAAAAAGTTGATATTTGGAATTCTGTTAATCAAATGATAATTTTTTTTTTTTTTTTTTGGCTATTCTTACCATAGACTTTCAAATTACTGAATGACACCCACTGTGACCAATTTTTCTTGGGTCGTTTCGATAGATTTGTAAAAACTATTTGAATGTGTTGTCATTTTCTACTTTCTCCTCAATTCTACTCGAAATTGTCTTGACAAGAAGGCAAACTCATTTTGACGGATTTCACTTAGCAGCAATAATGGAGAGGCTTGTCAGTCCTATCACGTCACCTACCAACAAAGGATAGAGGAAAAGAGAAAATTTTAAAACCATCCAAATGGAAATCTGATTCGTCAGAAGAAGAATCTTACTATTTATCTCCAAAAATAGGGGTTGAGAATCTCACTTTTCTCAAATGGCATTTTTCGCCGTTTGTTGTTATTTTTCACCATTTCAAACAAACCCTATATGTGGAAGTAAGAAAAAAAAAATAGAAAAGTTAGAGGGACCTTTGGTGTGAGTATGAGTTTGAACGGGAGATAGAGTGGGAGAGAAAGAGTGATTGAGTATATAAAAAATTGGTTTAGATTAAAGCATTGGTGGGTGGGTTTGTGGAGATTAAAAAATAGATAATAATAATAAAATAAAGTTGCAAAGAGAATGTGTTTATAGGGATATGAAGAATGATTGGATTTATAAATAGAGAAAGAATGGGTATGTACGTATTTGTAAATTAAGAGATGAATAAGATGGTGGATAATAGAAAAATAAATCGATTCTTAATAATAAGACTGAGAGAAAGAGGAAATGATTTTGATAGTTCTTGAATTGATTGATTCTGTTTGGCAACAGAAAGTTTTGCCGAAGATACCCTCCACGTTCACTGGAATGAAGAAGAATGGCTCTGCAAGACAGTTGAAAATTAGAATGAAAGGCCAAGGAGGGTTTCCGACCAAAACCCCTTCGATGGTTAAGTCAGTATTGGTTGAAAACGATAACAACGGTTTAATTAATGACTAGTAGACAATGAAGAGTCCATACCGGATGTTGAGACAAAATGTTATATTTATAGTAAGGGATTAACTAATAAAATAATATTACTTTATTAAAGTGGAATCATTACTATCCTGATCTGGATGCCCCATTCGTGTGAGTTCCTATTCAGCATTTAATGCACATCATATTACATTAAATGCTAGTATGGTGTAAGCCGACTTTGGCCGAACTACTACGATAATAGACACGTTTTGTTGTCACGTTGATCTGCCAAGTACATGATTAGCGATCAACTAAGAGCGACCTTCTAGTTAGAAATGAACCGGAAGATTATGGATGTGTTGAACTTATCATTTCGTATTCAAACCATTAAATAGGGCCCGCCTTTATTTGGTCAGGAGAAGCATGTTAGGCTCCCATCTGCTCGACAAGCTATTTTAAGAAGCGGCATCACTTGTTTATTTGTTATTTTATGCCAATATTTAGCCCCCACTCTAGTCGGGTAAACTTTTGCCCGAGCAAAGTAATAATAACGATTTGAGTTGTTGGTCTAAAGGCAATCTAATCATGTCTCGTTGCAATTTTCATTGCTGATGCATCGAATCGTAATTCATTAGCTCTTCATTTCCTTACGTGCGCGATATAATTGCATCGCCTCGAAACCCTAGACGCTGTCTGCGCCGGTTACAATGAATGTGAAAACACTGATTTTTCCTTCCTTTTTTCTTTTTTATTTTTGCACATATCCGTATATATTGAATTTGATTTTGTTCGTTACAATTTTCGAAGCTTTTCCATCTTCCAGATTCTAGCTTGATTTCGACTTGCTTCTTATGCGTCTTCATTCTCTCGTTCAGTTTCTCATTCTCACTAAGTGAGTGCCTCTTTCCTGCTAACTCTTTCTTCACATTTCTCTTCTTTTTTTGCATTTGAGACAGGTAAGCTAGCAAATGAAATAAGAAGGGAAGGGATCGAAAGTTTCAAACAACGCTATGATATTCCTGCTATTCCTGCAAACGTACATATCAGACTCGCTGGAGATTTAGAGGATGAAGCAGGTGTCTTTCCCGTAATCGCCATAGTTGAAGGAGGGCTTAGGTTTCCTGTCCCACGCTTTCTCTGCTTAGTGTTTCAATTAGTTGACCTTTCCCCCAAATATGTTTCGTACAATTTTTACCGGATTGTAAATGGGGTGGATAGGATGAATAAAATGTATGGGTTCCACATTTTCGAGTGGGATTTATTATTCTGCTACAGTATCCAGAGAGTTAGAAAGGACGAGAATAAGTGGTATTTAAAATCTCGCCGAGACAAAGCATTAGTCCACATGCTTCCCGACAATGTCAAGGGTATGGAAGATGACTTCTGTGTGGTCTCCGAGAGCTGGATGCATGGTCCCGATGAAGATCCCTTTCCTCCGATCACTGCGAGGTCATTTGGTCTAGGTTGAAAAATAGTCATTACCTTTACATATCTTACGTGACTTTGGTTTCGGTTTTTTCTTTACTCATCATTTCTTAATTTCACAGATGATCACGCAAAAATAGCCTGAGCAAATGATAGTTGTGCCTACCACAAGCACATAGCCGAAGTATTAAAGTTCCTCGGCGGTCCTGACAAATTTCCATTTGCAAGGTCGGCACTTCGTCCCGTACTACAAATCTTTTATAGCACCTCCGCTAATCCTCTCGGCATCGGGCGCAAGTGAAACTCTTCGTCATTGGTTTAATTGGAGTGAGGAAGAGAAATGGGATTTCTATAACACTCATCGTCCTGCTTGGAATCCGCCGCCTGGAATCATTATTCCAATCTTCTGGAACCATTATTCCAATCTTCGTCGTTCAATCTCGAGTGACTCTTGTTGAAATTGCCGCTTCCTCGACACAACAAATAGAGGAAAGATTTGAAGATCTTGTGGAGCTTGAGGGAATGGGGCCAAAGAGAGACTTAAGGAAAGCTGCACTAGAGAAGATAAGGAGGAAGAAGAAGGAAGAGGCTGCAAACAAGGAAAAAGAGGCTCAGGTCCCAGGCATTTCCGAGCATCATGGAGGGGCCGAGGAAGAGAGGCCTAAGGAGAAGAGGCAAAAGATCACATAATCAAGCGGCACTTCCTCCAAATTAGCGACATACCCGAACTCCCTGGAAGATGTGAGGGACCCTTCTTTGAATCAATAGCTCACTCCTCCGGTTGGGGAAACAAGTTCACAATAACATCTAAAACAGACAATTCTTTCTCCGTGTCTACCAAGGGACTCTTCAACGTTCTTCCCGGATATTCAAATCCCGAGCTCTGAACTTTCGGGCTCAAGACAAATCTCGATCGAAGACTCTGCCCTTAAACATCCCGAGGAATTTTTGAAGGGGATTTTTACTCCAAAGGATCGGCAAGACACTCAGAAAAGCCGGGTTGACGATCTCTACAGAAGTGTAATGAAGAGTACGATTGCTGTAAGCATTTTCATGATCCCTCCTTACTCTTATTCCCTTTGCCCGAATATGATTCTGATTTGACTCATTTTTTCTTTAATGCAGGCAACACCACATTCCTTTGAGCTTATTGAAAGATGCTGAGCAATCTACTCTAAATCGGAGACGGATGACGATGAAATTAGGAGTCTAAAATCAAAAGTCAGAGGGGTCGAAAGAGAAAAGACAAAAATTGAGAAAGACCTTAAGGAGGTGGGGTCTCACTTGGGAAAACTAGAGGCTCAACTAGTTGAGAGAGACGTTGAATTCAAAGACTTATCTTGACAACTGGAGGCCGCTATGATTGAGCAAGAAAAAATAAACACCGAGCTCGCCATAACCAAGTTGGAATTCTACAACGCAGTTGACGAGACCTCAAGCTTGAAATAAGAGCTGAAGAGCAAACGTAACGTTCTACATCAAAAAGTTTCAGAGTTGAAGTCTGTTGAAGAAAAGTCCAAAAAAGACCTCAATGACCAATATCTGGACTTTGTCGGACAAGTCACGGAAAACATGAACGTGGACTTCTTGAGTGGTTGGGAGGCGGCCATGCAAAAGCTCGGCGTTGAACCTTCCTCAAGCAAGTACAGGGATGTTCCATTCCCCAATCCCGGCAGCACAATACCTCGTTTTAGTTTCGAAGTCATTGATGAGGACGAGCAGAGTGATATAGATAAAGAGGAAGAAGGTGCCGGAGTTGAAGTTCAAGATCCTCGGGAGGATATCCCCAAGGAGACCCACCAATCCCCTGAGGATGGGGAGACGCTGAGAAGCATGATGGAAGCAACGAAGAAAACTTCTGCTTCGCAGTCTGGACATGAACAAAACACTGAGGAGTGAGGCTTGAAAATTGTTCTTTCGTGTGTTTAACTCTCTATACTGAACATTTACTCGGATGTACTTTAATGTCCTTTAAACCTAAATGAACATGCTTTCTATTTGTTTTGCCTTTTGCTTTCTTTTTGCTTCATCTTAGCTTTTTATTATCCTGCCCAGTACTATTCGTGTTTTTTCCTTACTACAATTGATTTTGCTTTATCAATGACCCGTTTGTCCCAGTGCTAGAGCAACTGGCAGAGCTCATGCAAGATAACCTTGAATGACGCCCGAGCAAATTATGGAGTTAATGGCTGTAGAGATCATGTTCAAGGTAGCGGAAGATCTGATAGAGAAGATCGTGGATGAAGTAATGGCGAATGAACCTCGTTCTCCTCAGCATTGATTTTTCCAACTTCATCTTCCTATTAGCATTTTTGTACTCTGCTTTCTGTAAATTCGGTTACGTGTGTGCTTATAACTTAGATATAAATTTGCTTCGACTTTTGTAATTCCATAATCTGAATATGAAAGAAAGCAAATTTGTTAGCCGAGCAACATGTTGTTTAAGGCTTTTGTATGCACCAACGATTGTTCTTTAATTCTTTTACAATGGAAAGTGGGTTTCATTTAATGAAAACTAAGGTATTTTTGAGAAGGAAGTTTGAAATCTGCCAAAAATATGGCCTTTGCTTGTTCAGCAATTGATAACCTTGACCGAGACATAGGGTCATAATCAGTTTATTTTGGTTTTCTAAACATCACTTATTGCTGTTGTGCTTGCACGGAGATGTGATGGGGTAAATCTTTTGCTTATAACTGTTTTCCACGGAATAGAGTACGCGGGATTATGCTTCCACCATCGGAGAGATCCGGACGGGGCAATCTCGTGCTTTCATGCATCGTTATGAGGAAAACCATGTAAGAATACACTTCCACCACCGAATAGAACCTTGTGGGGCACTTTGGTGCTTGTATGAATTTCCACAGGATAAATCGCGTGGGTGAAGTCCTATGAATGTTAGGGGTTTCTTTGATTTGCTTTCTTGGCATCAGGTCTTTTCATATGAGTTTTACAGAGAGTGTTTATGAGATAAAGGAATGAATACTGACAGATTAAATATAAAATAACCTTAAATGTATTGCATTCCATGGCCGCTTTACCGATTTCCCTTCTGAATTTTCTATTCTGTAAGCACCATTGCCGAACACTTCCACTACACGAAATGGACCTTCCCAATTTGCTCCGAGCTTCCCCTCAACTGGATTCTTCCATACACCCAGAAGCTTCTGCAAAATATAGTCTCCAACCTTAAACTCATGCGGGTTGACTCTTTTTTTGAACTGCCTTCTGGTTTCTAGCTGATATACAACCAATCTGAGCTCTGCCTCTTCCCTTATTTCCTCCAATAAGTCTAGGGAGATGATCATAGCTTCATCGTTCTCCCCCTGGTCAAAGGCTATAGTTCGAATGGTCAGCAGACCAACTTTCAAGGGTATGATAGCTTCCATACCATAAGTGAGGGAGAAAAGGGTCTCCCCAGTCAATCTCCTTGGTGTCATTCTGTATGTCCATAAAACCGAAGGAAGTTCCTCAACTTATCTCCTCTTGGCAGCTTCTAATTTCTTTTTAATCCCGCTCAGAATAACCTTATTAAAAGATTCGGCTTGTCCATTGCCTTGAGGGTAAGCCAGTGTTGAATAGATATTCTTTATATCGTAACTTGAACGGTAATCTCTGAATGAGGCACTGTCGAACTGGGTTCGTTATCTGAGATCAAAATCCTCAGAATGCCGTACCTTGTTATGTTTTTCCAGACAAAATGAATAGTATCTTTATCTTTGATATGTGCCAAGGGCTCAGCTTCTATCCATTTAGTGAAATAATTTGTGCCGATTACGAGCCATTTACAGTTTCCGGTAGCAGCTGGAAATGGCCCCACAATATCTAACCCCCATTGGGCAAACGGCTAAGGGCTGGTGAGCGGACTTAACTGTTGGGGAGGCTTATTAAGGATGGGGGGAGAACTTCTGATATTTTGTGCACCTCCTAACATAGGCTTGAGCATCCTTTCTCATCTTTAGCCACCAGTAATCCCGAGTAATAGCCCTGTGCGCTAAAGATCTGCCCCCAATATGAGTTCCGTAAACCCTATCATGTAACTCGTGAAGAAGCTTCTGAGCCTTGTCAGGATGCACACATAAAAGATATAGCTCAGTGAAAGAACGTTTGTAAAGCTTGTTATCGGGAGATAGCCAGAACTTTGTCGTCTTCGTCTTTAACTTTTTAGCCTCAATTTTATCCACGGAGAGGCGTCCATCCTTAAGGTAGCTGATTATGAGGTCCATCCAAGAGGGGCTCAATGCAACCCAGTTGATACTTTCGGCGTTAGCTATGCTTGGTTTGGTTAAAACTTCAATGAAAATCGTAGTACTCTACCTTGTGCTCGGGGATGCTGCCAAGGTTGCAAGAGTATCTGCATGGGCATTGTGCTCCGGCCCGACCAGATTTATGTCAATAACGTTAAAATTCTGCAACCTTTGCCTGGCCAAAGCCAAATACTCGGCTATTGTTTTATTCCGGGCAACATAATCTCCCTTAAGTTGGTTTGCCACAAGCTGAGAATCCGTTTTTATTAATACATTCTTTGCAGACAAATGCCGAGCAATGTCTAGTCCAGTAATCAGGGCTTCGTACTTTGCGACGTTGTTCATTACTACAAAATCAAGCTTGATGGCATATTTAATGGCAACGCCTTCGGGAGTAGTGAGGACTACTCCAACCCCCGCCCCCTTCTTGGAAGATGATCCATCAACCTCGATCTGCTATATAGGAGGAATGTTCTGTCTTTCTGAACAAACCTCCAGGGACCAGACTTTATGCAATTGCTCTGGGGGTGGTTGAGAGAACTTTGCAATGAAATCAGCCGAGACTTGAGCTTTGATAGCTGTCCTTGGTATGAACTTTATTTCATAAATGCCCAGCTCGATGGACCACTTAGCCAATCTCCTGGTAATATCAGTTTTCCTTAAAATTTGTCTAATTGGTTGGTCGGTAACCACTTGAATAACGTGAGAATGAAAGTAATGAGCCAACTTTCTCAATGCCGTCACGAGGGCCAGCACAAATTTTTCCAAAGGGAGATATCGTGTTTCTACACCTTGCAGGGCTTTGCTTATATAATAAATGGGCCTCTGTACCTTGTCTTCTTCTCTTAGGAGTACGACGCTCACAGCATGATCAAATACGGATAAATGAATTTGAAGCTCCTTCCTAGGTTCTGGTGTAGACAAAATTAGGGCAGAAACCAAGTACTCTTTCAATTTGTTCAGTGCTGTATCGGCTTCGGCATCCCACATTATCCTGTTCGATCTCTTTAGTATCTTGAAAAATAGTCAGCATTTATCAGATGCCTTATTGATGAATCTATTGGGTGCGACCACCATCTCGGTGAGCTTATGTACTTCTTTTTTCATGGTCGGGGTAGAAATTGTTTGGATGACCCTGATCTGGACGGGATCGGCTTCAATTCCTCTTCTGGTAACCAAGTGGCCTAGAAACTTTTCCGAACTTACACTAAAGACACATTTTGCAGTATTAAGTTTTAGACCGTACTGACTCAAAGTGGAGAATACATGTTACAAATCGTCTGCGTGGCTAGCTGATTCCCTCGTTTTCACAACCATGTCGCTTATATAAACTTCCATGCGTCGACCAAGGTCTTCTTTAAAAATCTTTGTCACCAACCTCTGGTACGTTGCCCCTACATTTTTCAAACCGAAAGGCATAACTTTGTAATAGAAGATCCCTCTCAGAGTGATGAATGATGTATTTTCTTCGTCGGGCTTGTACATAGGGATTTGATGATATCCCTGGTAGGCGTCGGGGAGTGACATTTTAGCGCTCCCTGCTGTAGAACCAACCAACTAGTCGATCTTGGGCAACGGGAAAGGATCTTTTGGGCATGCTTTGTTCAGATCCGTGTAATCTATACAGACCCTCCATTTGCCATCCTTCTTTTTGACCACCACCGTATTCGCCAGTCACTTGGGATAAGAAACTTCCCTGATGGCCTGTGCTTCTAAAAGCCTGCCGACCTCTTCCACAACAGCTTTCGCATATTGTAATGCGGATCTTTTCGGTTTTTGTATCACCGGCTTCGCCTCAGATTTCACACTTAATCTATGGCACATTACGTCAAGGTGAATACCTGGCATCTCATGTGGATTCCAGGCAAAATTGCTCACATTCTTAACTAACAAGTACGACAGCTCTAGCTTCTCCTCAGCAGAAAGATTAGAACCAATTAGGAAGTACTCATCATCCTTCGGATCACCAATGAAGATTTTCTCAAGTTGTTTGGCGGCCTTTTGACCCAAGTCACCCCCCACATCGTCTTTTTTCGAAGTCTCAGGAGGCATCTCGATCAGTTGAACTTGTTTAGGTAGGGGTTTGGACTTTAACACTGCTACAAAACACTTCCTCGAAGTGTCTTGATCACCTTTTATTTCTGCGACGCCTTCTTCAAAAGGAAATTTGAGCACTTGGTGATACGTTGAAGGGACAGCCTTCAACATGTGGATCCACGTCCTTCCAACAATGGCGTTGTACGAGGATGGGACGTCAACAACGATAAACTTAACATCGCTCTTAGTCAGACTAGCTCGAACCGAAACGGTTACTTTCCCGAGCAGCCACATAGAAGCAGCGTTGAACCCGATGAGAGGATAGTCGATCGGCTCTAAGTCCCCCTCAGTGAATCCTTGTGATACCCTCACCTTGTGTATGAATGGAAACCATGGCCTTATCTTCCTTTAGTGATGAGATTGTGAATGGATATAAATAAAGCTTGTGATCTTCAAATTATGCTAAGTGTTGGGAGCTAGAATAAGTAGCCTTGTTTATGCATGTTTGGAGTAAAATGTTGATGGGAAGCTTGCATAGTTGTCGGCTCTATGAGGTTGTGCATGAGAGGAAGAGTGTTTGATTTACATGGTGAAAAAAGAATTGTGAATTAAATGGGAATGGAGAGAGCCGGCCAATGCAAAGGTTTGGCTCCACTTTTGACTAGTCAACTTGATGGTTGGACTTGTTGACCTCCATGTAAGCATCAACATATATATATATATATTAATAAGAGTAAGATTGTTAGAGGAAGAGGAATGGTCGGCCAAAAGGGGTTGGTTTTCCATTTTTGTTTGTTTCTCTAAGTGTTAGTCAAGGGCATTAACTTAGTGGGACCCATACACTTAATGTTAGAAGACTTTTATTACTTATACATATGTACATATGCACTTGTGGTGGAGAATACTTGGTCGGCCAAGAGTGTGAGATATATGTATATATCTATAGGTTGGTTGGTGGAAGATATTAATTACAAGACTAAATATCAAGGAGGGAAAGAGAGACTAAGTGTTGGAGAGAGCACATCCAGCCATTAGAGAGGATTGGGAGAAAATTTGAAGAAAAAAGGAGAGAAGTAATAAGAAGAAGAAAAGAGAGGAAAATCAAGAAGAGAAGTACAAGAGGAAATCAAGAAGAGGAAGAATTCAAAGGAGGAACTCAAGCCCTTGAAGTTTTGGAAGTGTGAAGTGATTAGAAGGTGCCCTTGAAGCTAGCTTGATCTTGGAGTTTTTGAAGAGTTTGGTCTCAAGTTGAGGTAGGGAACTTCTCATAATATAAATTTAAACTCTTTTTCTTCTCTTCAAGTTTAGTGGATATGGTAGTTAGCAAATGAAACCATGAATCCTTGTTGGGAAAACCTTGGAATCAAAACTAGACCTAGAGTCGTTGGTTTAGTGTGAATTGCATGGCAGTGAGTGATGGGGGAGACGGAAGAAAACTTTGAGAACTCTAGGTTAGAGTGAACTTGGAAGAGGGAAAAATGGATACAAAATGGTTATTGGTACATGAAAATGAGTAGAGATAGAAGAGGGAGGCAAAAACCTGAAGTTGGTCAAAAACCGGACAAGTTCTGTTCTCTGTGGACGCCCGCCTGATGAAGGCTTAAGCGCCCAAGCATTGTTCACCGAGGTTGAGTGCCCGTCCAATGAGCTTAGGCGCCCAAGCTACTGTTCACAGGAAATCCCCCTTTCTGGGGGCGCCCATCTGATCTAGGCTTGGGCGCCCGACCCCCCTGCTGTACCTCAACTTTGCTTTTTAACCTATTTTATGAATCCCTACACCACTCTTACTATGTTTAAGCATCATAAATGCACCTCTCTCTCTTCATGTCATGTATATGTCATTTCTTGATTATTGCATGTAATATGTGACTTGGTTTAATGCATGGGACTTGGGATGAGATATCAACGCTTATGAAAACACTTGAAGTATCTTACTTTTGGTTAAATGAATGATGTTTAAGTTGAGATGAGATTGCTTATGGATGTGTTGATTATATGAAATCCCAATGGAATGACTTGTGTTGTTAAGTCACCAAATGAAATATGTTACATGTGGACTCACATAATTTACAAACCTAATGGAAGATAAGAAAACGAAATGATTGGTTGTGTGCCGGGGAGTTGTGGGGTACGGCAAAATAGGAAGGGTCTAAGATTACCCTCAGGTTGTAAGTCCCGGAACCTGCACAGGGTTGGTGTTTCATACCAGTAGGTTAGTAGCCTACGAAATGGGGGTAGTGTACTATGTATACACACGGGCGTAGTGTCGCCCTGGGTGTCCACCCTAAAGAACGCTCGTGGGGCCACGGTGTTACCCGGAACAAGGACGCCGGAGTTGTACTCGATCCCCGATGATGTGTGAATGATTAATGTGTGATGTATACACAAAATGAACAAGATAATGGTTTAAATGATGATATTTGATAATGCATCACTTTGGTATTCAAACTGGTTTATGAAACTTGCTTACACTTGGAATCCTGATATATATGCTATCATGCTATGAATGTTGAATTTTTGTTGGTGCATTGTATCATGATTATTATATGCATTCATTTTGTATTATAGGGAGTATATCGTGGGCACACGCCGTCCATGTTCACGTCCCTACAGATGTCCATGCAGGACCCACACAGGATGAGTAGAAGGGACATCGAGGAGATGCACATGTTTTGTCAAGATTAGATAAGTTTTGCTGGTTGTAAATGTATTTTGATAAAACATGAGGGTGTATATATATTCTTTTGATTTGGGGTTGTAATGGCCATAAGGCCTAGACATGTACAAAACTTTGGACATTCAAATAGTGGAATGGTGATACGTTTATATTGGTTCATGTGGTTTGGATGAGCTTGTATGGTTCAATTATAATACCGCTGCGTGGTTGTATGGCAGCTTCTATAATTACACAGGTTATTCTATTAGGTACCCATTTAACTAAATTTTAGGCCGTTACATAGTAGGAGAGGTTTTGTAGGTCCGTTGCGTGACCAATGTACTTGCTCTGATATGGTGACCGTATTTACATGTTATGTATGCTTTACACTCACTTCTTGGGTCTCCGGACCCGGGGCGTGACAGAATGGTATCAGAGTCTAAGTTAGACTACTTAGGGACATGGGACTATTTGCATTTCATATTGCGTGAATACATGGCATTGATGTAATGTGTTTTCTTGCTTTCCGTCTTTAGCAAACCTAATAAGATTATTGATCTATCGTGCATTCTTTTACATCTAATTAGAATACCGCCAAGACAAGAGCCGAGAGGTAGAGGATGGGGCCGAGGCCGAGGCCGAGGCCGTGGAAGAGGTAGGGGAGCCATGGATGCCCCAGTGCAGACCACGTTTGAGTGATATCTGGGTGTTTGGTAGCAAACCACGTTTTTCAGAGATGAATAGTGCAAAATATTGACTTTTACATAGAAATCCGTCGGAACAGTTTTGAAATCCGTCAGAACGGTTTTTAAATTTCTTTAAAAAATATTGACATTGGGTCTTGTTTTGTAACTTGGATAACGGTGGTCACATTAAAAAAAATTATAACTATTATATTAATCGAACTCGAGTTATGCAATTTTTTTCTAGAATTGTAATATATGTAAATGTGTAAAAAGTAGTAGAGAATTTTAGAGTTTTTGAGAGTTTTTGAGTGATTTTTAGAGCCCAAAACACCCCCTAAATATTCCAAATCAGGTTAAATTCTCTTAGGCCATCATTTCTCATTCCCCCTCCTTTTTTTTCCTCTCCTGATTTATTTTAGTTTGCTTGATAATTTGATGAGTTGTTAACTTACGCGTATTGCCAGCCAGTAATTGCTTAAGGCAACAAAGCAGAAAGGAGCATTCAAGTAATCCGCCTAGCAATGCCACCATCTTTCATTGTTCGAGCCCTTTGAATTCATTAGAACAACTTTGGTAAATCTCTCTTTCAATACAGTTACCAGTTAGTGCAACTGATGCTGAAGTTGGAAGAGGCATTGTTCAGCACTTGGTTGCCACTGCTGGCTAGGAGGGAAGTTCAGAATTCTTGTTGCCACTCATCATCGAACTTCCTCCAACAATCAGTATTTACTGTTCTTGAACTGGATTTGAAAGTTTTTTTTAGAGTGTTTGAAGTGGTAAAAAGTCGATAAAAGTTGTAGTCTCGTGATTCGTACAGTGAAATAAAAAATGAGTAACTTTTAAAGATTTTAGTATTTTTTGATAAAACTTAGAGCTCCAAACGCGTCCCTAATGGTAGGAAGAAGAAGAACGTTCTCCTCTAACAGTGGATCTCGGTTCTTAAGTTAGGAGAGAGGTCAATGAAGGAAATGCTACCTTATCGCATATGAAGAGAATACTAGAACCATCTATCAAACGGTTTAGATTAGGTGTTCCTCAAGGAGCAAGTACAAAAATTTCAAAGGTTAGTCTCAGCTTTGTGTTTTTTTTTTGGTGGAAACTCAAAGTATCAAAGTCAACTTTTATGCATTTCAACTAATTTTTAAGATTCAAAAATTAGCAACTAGATAAGTCTTAAGTGACCCAAGAAATTCAAACTAATAATTATTAGAGAGAAAACTTAAGAGACAGACTCCACACATACGGATTAATTGCTTAAATTGATTGGTTCATTGGTGTGGTTTCTTGCTTTTAGAGCTCCCATTATGGTGAAATTATTCACAATGATGGGCATTGCACCTGTAATTTAAGTATTAGAATTAGTATGATATCATAGTCGTTAAGAAATGACAGTCACGTGATAATTTTTTTTTCCTAATATACGAGAGTACGTTAGCTGTTATACAAAACCTTAGCACATTTCACTTGCCGTTTCTCTTACACATTTGCAAGCGTCTAGCTACGTCAGTTATAGCTAGTTGAATAATTTTATAATATTTGCCTCATTTTAATAAAACCTCTTATCGTTTAATAACAAGTATTTTGAGAAAATACTAAAATGCGCTTAATTTTAAATTTTATTACTTTCCATCTCTCACGTCGAATAATATTTTTTTTAGAACGTAAAAAACTAAAAGTAGTGTGTGTTTAGCATTTTTCTTTTTCTTTTTTTCATAAAAGTGGTAATTATCTGTATGTTAATATATAAATGGAAAATCAGTTTTGATGTCTCCCTTGTTCTAAAATCGCATCATAACTTTTATTATCATAAATAAGTTGATTTTTTTTTCATTTGTATTTTTTAGACATGTTATTTACATTTAAAAAATTAAAAAAATACTTAAAATAGGGAAAACTATGTGCTATTTAGAAATGAAATGACTTTTTACAACCTTGCATGAATTTTTATATTTTTAAGCATTTATTTTGCTCCTTTTTAATGTAAATAAGATGATTAAAAATATTAAATAACAAAATTGAATCAAATTTTAATAAAAAAAACAATCATATAAAATAAAAAGTGGACCAAACAAGACATTATTTTGAGTTACCAAACGGTGCCGGATAATCTCATCGGTTGAATTGCTGCGAGTATGTTTTGAGCCATTTAATGAAAACCAAGAGCCCGTTTAGAGGCAAAATAAAATAAAAAAAAAATTTATCAAAAGTTAAGTTGCTACAGTAATTGAGCGTTTGGTAAAACTCTAATTTTTTTTACTTTTTTACTCTGCTACATTAAGTTATTATTACAGCGAGTTTCACTTTTTTTTATTTTTTTATTCTGTTACAGTAAAACATTTTATAAAATGCACAAAAGTTGTCACTTTTCTACTATGCTACAATAACAATTTTACTAAATACCTAAAAGTTACAAAAAATATTACTAAAAATTATATTTTTATTCACCATATATACCAAAAATTATAACTCACAAAAAAATACAAAAAAAATTATCAAAAATTATACTTTTTTACTTCCTTCAAACGGCCTCCAAGTCTTTTCTTATGTTGGGTTTTGGGGAAAAATCTTAGGTTTTGTTTGAAGAAGGGAAAGAGAAAAAAAAAAGTTTTATGTTGCTATTAGTTAAAAAGTTGATTTTATATATTTATTTGTATTTAAAAAGTAAAAAAGATAAAAAATTAATTAGCTAACATCTAAACATTCCCAAAAACCGTAGTGAACTATTTACCTAAAAAAATAATCACGAAAGTTATCCCAATTGATAATATTTTGAGTTGATTTCTTAAATATTACTAATTTGAATTTATTTAAGGCCATCAAAAAATTTAGTCGATTGTTAATTCAAGAGTTAGTCGATGGCCAACCCGTTCCAAGCATCCTTAAAGCCTGTGACCGGCCAAGCTGGCCCGGATCAAACTCAAAAGCAGTTCATGCAAGTCACGTATCACTGCCATTTGGGTCGGTTTGGTCCGGGTCGGGTCGGACATAGGTTCAAATTGCCATCCCAGTATAATTCGTACGCGCATAAGGTCCCGTTAGCTACTTTGTCCCTCTCTCTGTTTCTCCTTTGGTTTCCTTTAGACCTTGCAACCGTTCCGAGGTCTCTCTCTGTCTCTCTCTCTCTCTCCCTGGGTTCAACGAATTTTCTCTTTATCCATTCAAAGGACGAAGGTGAATCATCTTCTCAACACCATGTTCATTATGTTTTTTTTTTTAAATATATTGATCTGAACTGTCTTTCTATCTAGTAGCCTTCGATTATCGCTCTAGCAGGGTTGTAACTGCAATGTTTTGTCTGATTTGCTTCTTCGTATGATGCATGTGGTTTTCCGGTCTCCACAATCGCCTTTTAGGGTTTCTGTTCTTTAATTAACAATGGGCGATCTGTGAGCCTTTTTCGTATTTTTATTTTTATTTTTTTGGTGATATCGTGGTTGACCAAATTAGCTAATTTCAAAATCTTGGGCAGGTTTATAAATTTTAATTTTCTGGAAACCAAAACTAAATTTAGGAGTTTGGTTCCAACGTTGTCTTGACCGTTCGGGGACTTCTGTATAAATGAAGAAGTGGAGACTTAATTTATTTTTTTCCCTTTTTACCTGAATTGATTAATGCTTAGTGGCCTTCATGAACTCAGTACAAAGCTTTGAGGTTGGTGATTACTAAAGGCAAGACACACTTTCTGCACTATTTTATTCTTTCTTTATTTATTTTTTTAAATTTAAACTTGCATTGTAATTTTGGTTCTTTCACCTAACTGCAAAAGAGATTTCTAAGATTTTGAAGGCAATTTATCTATGTACAACTAGAATTGTTTGGTTTCTGAGTTCAGACAGGGGCAAAGCTATGCCAAATTTAGCTCTAAAAAGATTGTAACTAGCACTATAAATTTTGTTTGGTAAACAAACAAAAATTTATTAATAAAACCTAATCAACATAGGCAACAAACAATTCTTCACAAAAAAAAATAATGAACAATAAATAATAAGTTTTATATATCAACATTCATTAAATATTTTAGCTTCATATATATTTATGCAATGATTTATCAATTAAAGTGACACTTGACGACTCCCATGTCATGAAATCCATCTATGATTGATTCTATAGTAAGCTTCTTTATGATTTCACTTTCGACATATATAAGGAAGGCATTTTGAAGGAAACCGTCTTCCATCTTATTCCAAAGCTTTGTTTTAACAATACTCATAACTGATAATTCACGCTTGTAGTTGCAATAGAAAATGGCAACTTTTTTGTTTCACATGAACTAACCTTGCGCCTTTTGGTTTTCATTTTTTATTTTATTATTTTTTCCCCTGCCTTTTGAGTCTTGTTTCATGTTGGATTCTTCATAATGGGCATTAAATTTAAAATATTTGGGATGGGAATTTTTATATACTTAAATTTTGGATTAAATATTTTTTCATTTTTAGCTTTTTATGTCATTGATAGTAAGTGATGGATTGGCTTAAGTATCGATCCATGGCCTATATATTTTTTGGCCCAAAAATTTATATCTACCAGTGTCATTTCCTGTTCGCGAGGCCCCCCCGCCCCGTGTCTAGTTTCGTCTCTGGTTTCTGTGAAAATCAAGGAAACAAAAATATACTAGGAATAAAATAAATTTTATAGTAAGAAAAAATAAATATTAAACTATTATTTGTTTATTATTATTATTATTTTTTTTTTTTTTTGTGAAATATGGAAAACTGATAACAAAGCCAAATAGTTGTATTACCCTTGTTTGTGTGGGGTTGTATGTGCTAAAGATTATTTGCTGCCTTTTCATCTGCAACAAAACACTATTGCTCTTGACCACTATGGATTATTGAGGTGCTTAGTTGAATTTTTGTGTTGTTGACTATAAGAAAAAAATTATTGAATGTTTCTCTTTTCTATGAATTAGCTCATTTCATAGGTTAAATTTTTATGAAACAAAGATTGACTGGAGAACCTGATTTTTTTTAATGGTTTTTGTGGATGCACTGGAGCAGAGTGCCATACAATTTAACTGAGCTTGGCATCCTAGAATTCTGATAAACCAACTGGAATACGTGTAAGGTAATCACAATTGCTTGATGATGTTTTTGATGCATGATTGTGGAAGTTATTGATATAGGACTACAGTCTGCATTATTCTATACGTGTGGCTGCAGAGTATTTCACGTTTGATTTAGTTATACTCTTCAAAGTTTTTATTTCCTTACATTCTCATGGCTCAGCTGCATGTAATGCTGTAATTTGAAACCTATAAAATGAAGAGTTGAAGAATAAGTTGAGATGTTTCATTGAAATTGTACGTCATGCGCAAGTGACCTTGGATTCGTCCCATATGTGAATATGTTTCCTTTCCTGCAAGAATCCTGTTCTCAATTTCTTCATCAAACTTTTCTTATAGTTTGGATCATGCAAAACTGCGTTTGCAATGAGGTCTTTCCTTTGAGCCTGTTTCTCATAGGCTAACTATAGCAGGAAAGAAGTTGGTATGTGGAATTGGATTTTTCTTTTGTTGAATGTCCGTAACCTGTTCATCATATGATGATGTTTTAACTTGTCTCTGCTATAGCTTTGTTCCTTGGTGCCATTGTATTGGAGAAATGTTTTGCAACTTGGAGGTAGCTGCTGAAGTTTTATTTTATTTTGTTTTATTTATTTATTTTTTTTTTTACAAGGAATCCATGCGGGGCCACCAGTTTTAGCCCCCCCCCCCCAATTGTAAACAGTCACTCAAGCATAATTTATTCTTCTCATATTTTTTATCCCTTAGCTAGAAATGTCATATGAGGAAATTTTGAAAGTTGTTTTTCCACTGCTGGAAGAGACCGACCTTGCTTCTTGTATGGTGGTGTGTAAGCAGTGGCGAGAGATAGCTCAAGATGATTACTTATGGAAGTGCCTATGTGCCAAGAGATGGCCTTCAATCTGCAAGCGACCATCTCCTCCCATTGTGACCTACCACAAACTTTTTGGAACATTCTATAAACGCCAACAGTGTCGAACCCTTCCTCCCCCAAGACTATCTTTTAATGACTTGGAGTTTTACATTGACATTTGGACAGAAGAGAGGTTAATCTTCTCGGAAATGGTCCCAGGCCCTGTTCTTCAGAATGGAATCAAGATCCCACCACCTGGAATTTGTGATGTGCTGAGGTTGCGCCTGGAGGACTCAGAATACAAGATGGCACTACCAGTGGAGCCAAGATTCACTGTTCCTCTGAGCCAAACAGTCACTATCTCTGTGCTCGTGGGACGCAAGGATTCCAATAGAGTTGCTTGCATTATCAACAAGTCATTGTTTGATTATATCGACCACACAGCCCATAGGGCCCTTGCGTTTGACTACCTTGACTTCTCCCCAGGCTACCCATTTGTGTCAGGTATTCGGGCATGGATTTCTCTGCTGTTCATGGGTAATCGTAATGAAGAGGTAATTGATGTGTTTGGAATTGAAATGGATTTCTGTGATGCTGCTAACTCTGAGGAAGAAGTCTTGTGGCTGTTTGATATGCTTGATTGGAAGTGAAGGGTAGAATCCGTCATCTATCATCCGTGGAGGCCGTGGGGGAAGAGTGTGTTTGATTGGAAGTTCGAACACTTTGATTTCATTCCCCTGCCATCTCTGAAAGCTGGCATGGACACTATGATTATCTTCATTGCCCAAAACTTGTTATATTTATTATATGTTTATTATGATCAAGAATAAGTGTGGACAAATTTGCTCTATGGTGAAACAAAGTTACTTTTTTTATCTCAGGTTCGTTTCTGAAATTTGATTTATCTGGCCCGAGAAGGGTGGTTTAGATTTTGCACATTTCGCTTGCCACCTCTCCGGCACATTTGCTGGTGTCTGTCCACCCCTACATCTGCCAAGTAGTTGACCGTTCGAGTTGCTTGAATAGAAAACAGCTTTGGACATTAAATGATTTTGTTTGGAGTGAGGATTTTGTGAGAGGAAAATAAAAGAAAAAAAAAAAAACTAGAGAAATGAGAGAAGAAAGTATAAATTTTTAAACGTGCTCTTATTCGAATAGATTCAAGAATATATAACAGAATATAAAGTATTTATTAATTAATTAGTTTTTTAATTAATTATTTATAATTTTGTAAATTTTTTATTTGTTTTTTTTTTCAAAATTTTATTACATTAAATCCTTATCAATTACCAGCCTAAAGTGGACATTATTAGTAGGTGTGTTGATTTTACTCATTGTATTGGGTTACTGACCTTGGTACGATAAAACTAAGTTGCCCTTTATTATTTTTTCATTATAAATGACTTTTTTTTTTTTCTCAAAATTTAATTTATTTAATTTTTTTATAAAAGCTTTTAGCCATATCGTTCATATTCATAAGAAAAAAAAAATGCTTTCAAATAAATAGATCAGTGTTCCGAACGGTGATGAAAATAATAAAATAGAAAACTTTTAGGCGATGCTTGATTTGGGAATTGAATGATAGGGTATAAGTAATATTATAGAATAATATATGGAATTGGATATAGTATGAGATTAATTTTTTATATGGAATTATCTTTGTAATATTTGGTTGGTGAGATATAAAGTGAGATAAAAGTTACGATTTAATATGTAATGTGACAGAAAGTAATTTTGAACTTTTTAATTTTGGTGGGAAACAAATTTCGAGATAAGGTTAAATAATATCACACTCTCCATGGTATTACTTATTCCCTATTTTTGGAGATATGTTGTTTGATGTGAACTTATTGTCCCAAACTCTTTTACAAATTTAAACAAAAAATGTTAGATCTCACTAAATTAATAGTCCAATTACTCTTTTTAATCCTGCAATCAAACATGGTCTTAGTTCTTCGTATGCACTTTGAATACATCTCTACTGATAATTATATGCGAAATTTTATTTTTTGATAATGATATTTGGTATTTTATCAAATATTAGTATTTATCCGTGCTAAGGGCACGAGAATGAAAAATGAGTAACAACCATTGATCTAATTTGTATAATAACAACAGTTAATTTAACACATAAATATCAAATCAATAATCTGATTTGTTATATAGATTATTACAATACCTTTACACACTTTTTTTTTTTACAAGCATCTTTTTGCACTTGTGTGTTGTAAATTACATAAAAAAATAATAATAATAATAATAATAATAATAATAAACAGTCACCTTTAGATCATTGACTTTTGTTTTTTGAGGTGCCCAATCATTATTTAAGGTTTACAAATCACATTAAGTACCATGAAGAGGATGTTTCGTGTAACGAAAAATAATAAAAAATATGATTTGAGTGATATTTGGGTGTTTTGTAACAAATCATATTTTTCAGAGATGAATAGTGAAAAATATTAACTTTTACAGAGAAATCTATTGGAACGGTTTTAAAATCTCTTAAAAAATATTGGCAATGAGTCTTATTTGGTGGCTCAGATAACGATGGTCACATTAAAAAAAAATTACAGCTATTCTATTAATTGAACTCGAGTTATACAATTTTTTCTAAAATTGTAATAGGTGTGAATGTATAAAAAATAGTAGAGAATTTTAGAATTTTTAAAAATTTTTTAACATTTTTTAGCACACCAAACAGCCCCAAATCAAGAATTTGAGTGTTTAAGTCTTCAATTAAGACT
Source organism: Pouteria glomerata (assembly GCA_035590655.1). Classification (NCBI taxonomy): domain Eukaryota; kingdom Viridiplantae; phylum Streptophyta; class Magnoliopsida; order Ericales; family Sapotaceae; genus Pouteria; species Pouteria glomerata. Next base: position 4,582 of record JAVXUM010141634.1, on the reverse strand, counting down.
TTTCATGAATTTCAGGATGGTTAGATGCGATTGAATTATCTTCAAATCGGTTAAAAAAGTCATATAAAAAAAATACAATTCATTTATTTTATGTTGTTAAGCTAAACCTAAATTTATGCAAAACATTTTCATAAATTAATGAGTGGACGATTAAACTAATCTGGATAATCTAACATAATTAATATGAACAAATAGTAGCTAATCGAAAAGATAAAATTTTTTAAAAAAGTCATTCATGTAGAAAAAGACATCTACTAATCAAAGATCACATAAACAATTGATAATCTAAGTAAGTAGTCGAGATAGTCATGAAATAGGCAAAGTTACTTTGACATGAACAAGCCGTAAATTACAACATCAAACTACGTGAATAAATTTATGGTGTCCAAAATATATCACTGTTAAAGCAACATTCAATTTCAATGAATTAAAATTGTTGAAATATTAGATTAATAAAATTTTATTATTCCTTTGTCTGGTTAAAAAAATAATATAACAACTGGTTGATCTAAAAATTAAATTTTTCTTAGCTTTTTGGATTACAGTTCAGCCTATTTTGAATATGGATTGTTGACCTTCCCTTTATTAAAAATTCTCTATGATTATTATTTTTTAATATTTATGTAACTATTGTTAATTTCATAGATATTTTAGTTTGTTTATTTGATAATTTTTGTTCTAACGAAAAACATTAAGACATGTGCCAATTTCTTAAGAAAAACTTTTCGAGCAAGAGCACATCTGATATTATGCATTCCTGACCTCGAGAGTTGGGCTCCACTAAGTGAATTAGATGAGAAGCAATATGTTCAGTCTCTTTCTAACTTTCTGAATTTTATATAACCAGACGATTTTGTTTAATGAGTTCATCATCATTAGATTGGTAGATTAATGTGACATTAAGACTTACCTAATGTTCAAATATTAAACTTAAGCCAATTCTTGTCATGTCTGCATTAAATACTATGTGATGAGCATTTAATACAAAATAATTCATCACACGAGTTGAGTAACCAAATTGGGAAGAAAATGATTTTCTTTGATTGGGAATAATATTATTTTATTTACACTTCTTTTACTATAAATACAACACTTAACCACTAATTCAAGTACGCTCTCTGTGATCTATACAATTGTCATTTCAATCTTTCTAACGTTCATTGCCTTGCAAGCTTATTTTCATTAATTCTAGTGAACCAGTAGAGCAATTTCAGTGTTATTTTTTTATTGCCAAATAATTTTGATTTCATAACTATAAGATGTTAAGGTGTTTTGGATTTATCAAAAATTAAATATTAACATTCGTGTATTTAAAATTTCAGTTCATTAAAGATGAAATAATTAATTTGTGTTAGGAGTTATTTTCAAAATCTTTGAATTGTTTATTTGACTTTTTTTTTTTTGAAGACCTTTGACCTATTCCAACATGGGTGGCGAAGGTGCACTTTTTACTGTCCATGACTCCAACTGTGCAGCTAAACTTCTCCAACAAGCTGCCACGTCGAGAAGCGTGAGTTTTTTTTTTTTAATAAAAACGAATGAACAGCTAATCAATAAAAGGGCATTTCCGTAACATCAAACCAGTTCGATTCCTTCCTTCTCCACAAAAATAAATTCATTTACGCCTTGCGTTCCCCAAAAATAGTCCCAAAATTTTCTATTCCTTTTCCCCGCCATTTGTTTCTCTCTCTAGGGCTTTCCCATTTTCGCTTACTAAAAACCCTAATTCAGGCCATGGAAGCTCAAGTCTACTACGCTTTGAGCCTCAGCGAGTATTGATAGATGCTCTTGCAGCTTATATTGCTGTATTTCCAATTGACCAATGTCGAATTCCGGCGGCGGAGCTCCCGGAGGCATTAGCCTCTCCAACACTGTCCATTCCGAAGTCGCTCCGTGCTTGCCGTTGCCGTCGCTTCCGGTTTTCTGCGGCGCTTTAGATCAGGAGCTGCGTTTGTTCGACGAGCCGAGCACTTCGGGTTCTTTGAATCGAAGTGATGTTGTCAATCAGGCTAGTAAGATCGCTGATCTGCTTGGAGCTACTGACGTCTCTTACCTGTGAGTGTTTTTTCTTTAATTTTTCTAATTGTCTACTGATTCTAAGCTTCATCATTCGAAGGTTCAGAATATTGGTTACACGAAGTTACCGATCTTACATGTATCACTTCACTCTTGTAGTTGTAATTCAAAAACTTTTTTTTTTCTCTTTTACCTATATGTATAAAATTTGAATTGTGAACTTCTTGCTTAGTTGCTGTTATTGTTTGATGAAAATTTAGAAGAAAATGTTGATTCAAAATATCGCTAGGAAAAGGAGCTGAATTATGCTTGTATCAGTTGAATTCCCCCCCCCCCCCCCTATTTATGAGTACATGCCCACGCCCTTTGAAATGAGAATCGCATGTTTGGTTGCTATTATTGTTTGATAATCTTCGGAGAAAATGCTGAATGGGTATGTTTACCTAGCTAAATTTCCATAGAAGCAAGCTCAGAAAGGCATTCTGCACTTATCTCGAGTTCCAACATTGACTCATGGATTTTCCTTGGAATTCATTTAAACTACATTTGCAAGACTCATTATCTTTCATAATTAGGATTTTATGGGTTTGTGGAGTTAAAATGAAGGACTTGGTAGTCCATGATGAGAATTGGTTGCTATCCTTGTTCTTCTTTTCTTGATGGTTGCAACAAAATTGCCGAAACTCGTTATAGTTAAGGATGGTTTTGACTTTCTTCATGGAAGAAGAGCAAATCAGGAAATAGAGCCTTGGCATTAAAGGTAATACTTTTAGACTTGTGCCTTGGCTCACTTTAGTGATCTCGAACTCATTGTTAGTCAAGAATTTAACAGTAGGGACCTAATTTTCTATGCTCAATCAGTGAGACCTGGTGTTTGATGTTCACTAAAAGATGCATTGCTCAAAAAGATTTTATGAAGATTTTGCTTTCCTAAGACCTTCTAGCTTACTCAAGGCCTTTAATTTTTGAAGATCTGCCCCTTATGGCTTCTGGATGGGACACCATAACTAAGATTATGTAAATTTATGACCTCTTTCTATTGATCTTAAAGGTATCAATTTATTCGATTTGCTACATACATCCTAGAAAGAACCATCACAATTAATATCGAGTCGTCTAGGATGAAGACCCCCAGTTCAAGGTTGTAGCCCTATGATAATTATATGAAGCAGTTGCATGCTTTTGCATTTTATTTAGTGCAAGTATATCTTTGAAGTTTGAGGGTGAGTTTTTGCACAATGGTAATGTTGTTATTCTGTGACGTCATGAGGTCAATCAGTCTCTCCAATTTTTAGGGGTAAGATTGCAAACGTTGCCTCTCCCCATACTTTGGGTAGGAGCCTCATGTATTCAGCTGCCCTTTACACCTTTGAAGTTTGAACTCAATTTTTGAAGCCTAGAAAGTAGTCAATAACATGGCTTCATCCATAATTGACCAGATTCATTTATTTATTCTCAACTATGAGTAGTTATGTATGGTGTACGCGTTAGGCACCCAGATACCAAAAAAGCATTTGTATGCCGTTAATATTTCATGGCCACATATGCTACCTATGTGCCTTTGCCAAAAGAGTCATTGAAGGTACATACTAGTGGTGCAAAGTTGCAAAAGATCACTCCCTTGGTTCGACCTCTCTGTGCATATGGCATGCATTTATGGAAGCCATTTTCAAGTTCTTTGAAGCTCAGCATTTTGAAAAACCTTTCCACAAGCTATTCTGCCCCCAATGCTTTGACCTTAGGAGGGTCCCCCCTTCCCCTGAAAATCTAAAAAAAAAAAAAAAACCACACCAATGGCAAATGTTAGCAAGGCAAGGTTGGACTATGGTTTTGCATCCCATGATCTAGATTAAGTTTGATCATGCTTGGTGGGAGGACAACAAGTAGTAGTAGAAGGAGACGAAGGAGAGGCTATCTCACTCCTCTCTATCTAAAGTTTGTGGGCCTAATAGAATAGAACAAACCTATGGCCAAGATGCTTGGAATGTTTTCCTTTTTTCAAGGGGGAAATCAATAGTAGAAACTCTTAATAGTGATGAAGTGAGAGAAAGAAATCGTCGGAGAAAGTATGATCATGATTGTGCTTATTTTGCCAGCACATCGTATTAGTATTGAGAAAAAGCAAGCACCAATGGTGTATTTAGAAACCAAAGATTATTCTTGTTATATAATTGTCATGTATGTGAATACGAATTTATCTTCATTTTTTTTTGCAACCGATCTTCTCATTTACGATCGTTATTATAATGGTTTGTTTGTAATGAATCCACTTTCTCAAGAAGTAACATATTCTAATCCATAATGCCTTTTGATGAGTAAAGAATCCGATTACCCCAAAATCCCAGTAAGTCTTAGTTCTTGACTTCTATCATCGGGACAGCTTGGTGCGGACACCACTAGAGCAGGCCGATATGGACATGTGTATCGGCGTCGGGCCAGAAAGGCCCACCCGTTGGCATTATGCATTGACTAGTTTTTGTGGGCTTTATTTTTTTACTTCAGTTGTTTGGACCCATTTGTTTTGGGTTTTATTAGATTTAGCTATTTTATTATTTTAGGCCTTTTT
>JAVXUM010141623.1:0-17501 GCA_035590655.1 Pouteria glomerata | reverse complement strand
GACATTTACCTTATGTTGCAAATGTAATGGCCTTTAGGCCCAGTGATGTATAACAGTTAATAAAATGAACTTGTTATAAATTGATGAGATGTTTCTGAGAAATAAATGGAAATGTTGGTTAGTATAGAATTACTTTCATCACCTAGAATGCATGTATATTGAACAAGCTCACAGGATATGATTAGAATGGTATTTGTGTTATAGTGTGGGTTCATTACGTTACCTTTGTGCTTGCTCTGATGCGTGGTCAGTAATTCATGGTTTGTGTGTATATATCTCATACTCACTCTCCGTGCCTTCGGGTGCGGGGCGTGACATATGTAATCTCTTACTATGAAATAATTCATCTTGAAAATCAAAATAATACATAAACATCATATATGAAAAGTATGATCATTTAAAACCTTCGCCGCTCATATATGAAAAATATAGTATTTTATCCCAACTGTATATATTAATTTATAAAAAGGTTAATTACACTTTATTTTTTTAATTTGGGCAAAAATTACATTCTCGCCTCTAATTTAAAAATTAATACATAATTTTTTTAATTTGAATTAAATTATAAATTATCAAAAATTATTAAATATAATTAAATTTTTGTCATATATAGTAACAAATTTTATAAATAATATAATATATTTTAATAATCTAGTAATATATTTTAAAAATACTGTAATAAATAAAATATAAGAAAAAAATGTAAGTTGATAAATTTTAAAATAAATAAATTATAAAAGATTTGTAAAAAAAATAAATAAATATAAGAATGATAAAGAAAATGGCAAGAGTTTGTAAATAAATTAAAATAAAATAAGTCATTTTCTTATTTGATTAAGTAATAAAATAAATTAAAATTTATTTTTATATGATTGCTTAAAATATAAATAAAAATAAAATTTATTCTAGTTTTTCAAAATTTTTTTCTTACATAAAACTAGCAAACACAAAAATAAAAGTTGTAAATTTAAAATTTTAATTTTTTTTTTATTCCTATTGAATTTTTACATCAATTCTAATTTCAAAATAGAATCACTACTTTTTTTTTTCCACCATTCATGCATAAAAAAATAATATCAAAAAAATGTCTAATGAGGAAAATTAACTAATGAAAAAAATTAACTTTTAAGTAGATAGTAAGATTTATCAAACAAATCATAAGTATCTGTTTTTAAAAATTTATTTTTAAATTTTTTGTAATGATAAATAATTTTTTAAAGTAGCATAAAATTAGAAATTTTTATCATAATAAGATAACTCATTTGCATAAGTAATTTTTTTCAAAATATTTAGAAACTAATTACATTCCCACTTATCAAAATATCTAAGAAAAATTAATAAGTTGCCTTTTGTTTATATTTTTAAAAAACTAATTTTAATTATAAAATAAAAGTATTTATAATATTATAATTTATCTAAGATTGAATTTTTTATATAAGGATTTTTATGACATTATAAGTGGAGTGCAAGAAACTTTGTCGAGTACAAATAAACTCACTCTATAATTTTTTGCGACATTTTGAAAAAGTTTTTTTTAATCCAAAAATAAAAAAATTGAATGTTTAATGAAATATTTTAGTTAAATTATTTTAAAATATATTTTCTAGAAAACTCTTTGAATATGAATATTGAAAAGTTTAAAAACATAAAATTATATTTTAGTTGAATATAATAAAATAAAATAGTAATTTTTTTGTATTAAAAATAGGAAAAATAAAATAAAATGATGAATAAAATGTTTTACTTATTTTTTAAAATTTGTATCTAGATGAAAACAAAATAATACAAACAAAATGATGAAAATAATTGAGTTTACGAGTCATAATAGAGTATTTAGAATTGTATAAATTAGTATAAATTTGTAAAAAATACGGTTTCGTAATTCGTATAGTGAGTAAAAAATTTCAAATTATATAAAAATTTGTATTATTTTGTAGGGTCTCAAATAATATATCTTATAAAATTTTAAATTTATCTTTTTATGTTTTCTTGATTTTTGTGTATGAAAGAAATAAATTTGAACTTTTAAACTTCAATTTGCACAAAAATCAAAAAAATTAAATTTATAATTTTTTTTAAACACATACTAATTAACACAAAACAATGACAATTTTTGCTTTAAATTTATTTATCAATATTCATTTTAATGATAAAAATAGTGAAATTTAATAAGTCTAGAATATGATGAATGTGAATGTTGTTTGTCATGTTATGGTGACGTTGTTATCATCATGGATCCAAATAATTTGGGGTTGTTCAGATATTTTTTGAGATAGATCAAGAAAATCAAGGCAGATTGGGGTAGATTCAGATTAGATATTAAATTTAGGATAGATTGGTGCGAAGGCAGTTCTATCCCCATATCTGATTTGATATTAATTTTTTTTAAATTAAATCCAAATCCGATCTAATCTCTTTTAAAAAAAATCTAAATCCGATCTAACCTCTGAAAAAATTCGAATCTCACATCTATTCAGCTTGGATAATGGATCAAATTCATATAGATCGGCCAAGATGGCCATCCCTGTATTTAGGCATATCTACATCTTTAGTCTAAGCTAAAAAAAATAAATTTTCCCTCAAGCATCTACATCGTTTCATAGGTTACTAGCCTACTTGATACGACAATCAGCCCTCTGTGCAAGTCCAGGTACTTTTAACCCATTGTTATGTACGCCTTTTATTTTTGATACCTTCCAATTCAAAATTAATACTCAACTCAACACCACAAAAGTAGGATATTTCACATCCAAACACAACATGAGTTAACCGACTAAAATAAACCTCAACCAACATTTAAAACAGAAACCAAAATTCTACATGCTTTACATAAGCTCATATCTCATATACTTAATATAATATTCACATTATTATATTCATTTCAACATAACATTCTCCATATCTCACATGACACAACATTCCCAATTTGAATAATTTAAACATGTACAATTTTCTTAAACACATTAGAATATGACAGCCTAATTTTGCCTTCTTACTTAAAATTTATAATATTTAATATTTTTAGTTAAAAGGTGCTCTACCAATTAAAATCTCTTAATTGTAGGATCTGTCAAAGTGTCAGAAATGACGATTATACCCTCAGAGCTAGAGAAAAGTTTAGCTAAAGGCTTAGATCAAGTAGAAGGCCATCACACTATATAGACATGTCCAATACACTAAACTAAGAACTTTTGCATCAAAAAAGCATCTTGAATTCAAAGTCAAAGGTTAATTCGGTTCAGAAGTCAATAGTGGCCTCTATCAATGTACTCGAAGGCTGATATCAACTGAAATACCCAAATCAAGCCAAAAACATATAAGGGATACACAACATCCCAGGATATGCCAAAGAACAAAGAACACAACTTAAAATAGCCAAAACATTGTTCTAGTGATCATTTAGGCTCTGTCTACTTAAACTGGTTTCTACCAATAAGAAGGAAGCAACTGGCACACCAGGCACAATACGAAACCTCAAATGAAATCAGAAGATCTTCAAATTGTGCAAAAATGTCAAGGATTCATTCTTAAAGGTAATGACATAGTTAGGTCTAATCAAGTCAATCTTAGAAGGTCCCTCAAGAGCTTGTTTAGAAAATTCATCAATATTTTATAAATTCATAAAAGTATCTCAGAGTCCTACCAATGGAATTTTTAGATTCGTTATACCTAAAAATGGTAGGCGGAGTCATCCTGGTGGTGCCTCCAAGGGTTAGCTAAAGGAATTGGGTGACCCTTCTCCTGTTTTAGCCTAATTTTCTGCCTAACTCGATCCTAAAGAATCCAAATTAAATCAAAATTTGACTTAATTTGTTTAATTCTATTAGAAAAGTGTTTGAAAGGTCTCTAGAGCTCCAGAAAACTATCTAAAACCTCCTAAAACGGCCTAAACCTATCAGGGCAGAACCTAGACCTATATGAACATGGCTCAGGTCAAATGGCCCCATTTTTCTCTTAGCTGCCAAATAGCTTTGTGGTAACCCTACTTAGGTATGCAGAACTTATCGCCTAGCCTGTTTTGTAATCATGCTCGCTTAAGGCTCTGAGCAAATATGTTTATTGACTCAATGGGCAGAAAAGAGGGCTAGATGGTTTTGGCAAAGAGTTTTGTCTTTTTAATCAAGTAAATATGTTTGTCTAAGGACATAGGCAATCATTTTTGCCCATCTGGCTAGGTAAAAGCTTTATTTGATTCAAAAAATCTTTAAATAGGAGCCTCCTCTTCTTATTTTCATTCATTCAATGCTCGGTGCATTCAGAGCTCTCAAGGCGAGGTTAGAGTTTCTCTCTCTTAAAAAAGCTCACTTCAGTATAATTTTCTCTCTCTAACAAGATTTATTTTATCTTTCAATTCAATTTATTTGCTTAATTAGGATAAAATAATTTTAATTTTGTAAAAACCCTTTGTCAAAAAAGGTATCAGGTTCACAATTCACGATTGGACTGGACCCAATGTATGATATTAACTGGATTTACCTGAGACAATTTTGTAAAATTCTAGATATCATACATTTGATATGCCCACACCATACTATCATACCATGCCATGCCATGACACTGTCACGTCCCGAGCCCGGGGACCCGAGGGGGTGAGTGAAAGACACACATAACATGAGAACCGGGTTAATATCATCAAAGCAACATAGCGGTTGCACAATGGACCCACAAAACCTCCCCTCCTATATAACAGACTAAAGGGTTTATACCTGGACCCGTCTTAGATAAACCTGGGCATAATATTCAATCTCTCAATCCAACATCCACCCAAAATAAGACATTCTCATCTTTAAATTAGGATAAACTGATAAAATCTAGAAAGCAACCCAAAAGCATAAGTTCTATACACGGGCCTTAAGGCCATTACACTTCCAAAAGATAAATAATATACATTCCCCAAATTTAAAATCAATATACATCACTGACCCTTAGGCCACTTTCACTCTACAACCAACAGGTGTATATCTTTCTTTACATTCATCCAATACAAGGTTAGCAAAACTTTGCGGCATCCACTTGCAAAATCCTCTAGCTAGACTCAATATTCATCTGGTCTCCCCTGTGTGGGTCCTGCAATGGTATCTGTAAGGGTGTGAGCACTAAACACAGGTGCTCACGACATTGCACAATATTATGTACATGATGCATGCATGACATTTATAAACACAAGTAATGAACATGTGCAATGTGGTGTAAGCAATTTATATAAACCATGATCAAAGTAACGGTTTTTGAAATCTTAATACGTACACGATAATTTAAGGTTTTCACTTTATATTGCTTCCATCAATTCACACATAAACACCGGGGTGGGTACCATTCAATCGTGCTTTAGGGTCACATGTCCAGGGCAATGCTACGCCAAATCGTGCTTTAGGGTCACATGCCCAGGGCGACGCTACGCCAAATCGTGCTTTAGGGTCGTAGCCCAGGGCGATGCTACGCCAAATTAGATCACAGAATCGTGCTTTGGGACTAAGGTCCAAGGTGACGCTACGCCAATTATACAAGTCATTTCATTCATCATTATACTATGCACCATATTACAACATCAACATAAAAATAACAAATGAGTTCCAAATGCAATGCCCTTTGAACCACACCAAGTTCAACTCAATTACATCACTTTAAACCATAAAAATTTCGGTTTGTGCTAAAAGAAAGCTTATAGTACATTTTCTCTATTCTTGAATGTAATGGTTCATTTTAAACCACACAAAATTTAGAAATGTTGCAAAATGGTCAAGGCACTTTCCATGCACATTTAAATAAAGTTTCTAGGCTTAATTGAATCAAGATACCTCTCATTATCAAAACAAATTTCAAAATTTCATTTAAGGCTAATGGAAGCAAGTGAGTAAATTCTCAAATCCTCATAACTACTTTCAACCCCTCTAGGTTACTCAAATCATCTCCATCAATTCTAAATCACCAATGTAACACTATATAAGCTTAGGTTATTCATACATCTAAATTCACTCTAGATCATTAAATAGTTCATTTCTAAGTTTCACTACATCCCAACACAAGGTTTGTTTCAAAAAGAGCATCTACAACCAAATATATATCAAGGAAGTGAGGTATTCCCCTACCTTCCCCTCTTGGCCAAAATTTGAAGGATTTCAAGGGAAGTGGAAAGTAACTTCTTTTTGGTTCCAAGGTGAGTTTATGAATACTTCTTCCAACTCTTTCTATTTTCCTTAAGAGCACCAACACACCTTTAAGAATTTCACAATTTCTTTTAGTTCATCTTTACAACAAAAGAAAGTTAATCTTCTTCTAAGTGCAAATAGAGCAAGGAAAACTTACCATAAGTCCAAGAAACTCTCTTTTTCCTCTTCTTTTCCCTCCTTTCCGCTCATTTCTCTTCCTCTTCTCTTTTGGTTGAAGTTTCTTTCTTCTTGCTCACTTAGCTCTCAAAGTTGTAAATATTTTGAATGGTGGGAAGCCTAAGGCCGAAAGCCTTTAATCTTCTCGGGTAAAACTTGTCTCTAAATTTCCTTTTTAGCCCATTGATCAAGCTAGTTTCATTCCAAGTAATTTCCTTGAATTCTAGTTACACAAACCAAACTAGTCTTCCATGAGCCAATCACAATCCTCCACATGGTTCTCTTTAACTAACACAAGATATATATATATATGTATTCATGCTTAGGTTGGCTGGCCAAATGCCTTCACCACCACAATTTACTTCATATATACATGTATACATGCACCAAAGTCTTCCCAAGTTTAATGCTCATGGCCCACCACTATTAAATGCAAATTCCAACTCTCACAAAAGCCAAATTAAAAAGGAAAGCAAATGAATTGGTTTCTTAATCCTCTTGGCCGAGACTTCCTCCTCTCTTCCATGACCTTAACTTGGTCAAAGTGCATTGGAGTTGACTTAGTCAAAATCTCACTTCACAAACCAAATGGTCGGACACAGCTGGGAGCACATTGGAGGGGCTCGGGCGCATGGGAAAGGACTTTCTCAGGTGCACGCTGACTCAGGCGCCTGCCTGAGCACGAGCTCGAGCGCTCGCTGAGAGCCATTTTGGCCTGGAGGGTGCTGGTTATCTCGGGCGCTCACCTGTGCTTGGGCTTGGGCGCCCACCGAGACTGATTTTCTCTTGTAAATTCTAACTTCACTCCAACACTTAAATCAATCAATCCTTAATCTCAAGGCACCATTACACATTCAAATTCATCCCAGTTCAATTCCAATGCTATATTTGTTTATCGCAGAAACACAGGGTATCACAATTTGAATGATTGATACACATACAATGAAGTAGAAGTTATAAAATATCTTCAAACAAATAATGGCTCATATTTTTTTTTTAAAAAAAAATTAATGATATACACAAATGTTTAAAGATTTTCCAAGAGATTCAAAGTGAGAGGCACTAAAGAATTTAGGGAGCGAATCAAATTTTTGAACCTATTTTTTTTTTTAAACAAAAAAAATATTTATACAAAAATTTAAAAATATCTAGGAAAATAAATTTATCAATATAGCACAGCCTAACTTAAAAAAATTTCTTTTATTTTTTAAGACTCACCATTTCAATATTATTGGGAGTATGTACGACATTCAAGTCACTCTTTCTGACCCAAACAGCCCTAATTTTCGACATTCAAGTCACTCTTTCTGACCCAAACAGCCCTAATTTTAGGAAAATAATCTTTTCAAAATTTTTATTTTTCTCACACCTTTCATAAAAATTTAAAATTTTTGATTTTTGAAAATTTTCATATCTTGGTCTTAAAAACTAGCGTGGCTTTGCAAAAGGTTTGTCAAAAAAATTAGTAAAAGTTTGAAATCTATTTGTCATAGGAACCTTATGGTTTTGATTTCTTGAAAACTTTTTAACATAATCTAAAGGTAAACCATAAAGTTTGTGACAATTGGGTCGAATGTGACCTTTAATGCCACAATGGTGACAAGTAGGTACAAAACATTGTGACTTAGAAAATTGTGTACCTTTCACCATAGGAGAAGAGTGCAAACTTTGTTTGGGACTTTGAAAGTTCTTCTTGATCGGTGCAGTGGTCTTACCATAAAGTTTGCATTCTTTTGGATCACTGTAGATTTTGGGACATATGGAATTGATGATAAGGATGCAGTTGACATCTTCTCTCTATTATACCCAAGGCCTGATTTGTCTCCATGAAACATCTGTTTGCTCCAAATTTCATCAATCTTGCTTGAGTTGATAGTTAACTTTTTAAACGTCTTCGCATCATCTTTTATCTTCTCATTCAATTAGTATTTTAGCCCGAAGCTCTTTAATGGTTTTCTCCAAATCTTCAATTCTCTTATTCTTCATTTTGAGAATAGGACCGACTTTCATCTTTAAAGGAGGACAATTTACCAGATAGTTTTTCGATTTTCGCCTTCAATGAGTCTCTCTCACTTCTTAGTTTTTTATTTTTTGTGTGTTAATCCATCTTATGTTTCTTCAACTCATAAAATTTGGTGTATAGAGCATTGTAAGTAGCTTGGATATCATTATTGAATTCATCATCCAAATCATCATCATCATGATTAGAAGTCTCCGTATCGCTTTAAGAACCAAAAGGTGATCCGGGAGATATGCGAGATACCATGAAAGCAACAAAATTACCTTTATTTTCTAAGGAGGATGAAACAGACGAGTCGTCTGAGGAGTCGGAGTCATCATCAAGAGTGGTATTCGTAACTTTGACCTGTTTCTTTTCCTTCTTGTTGTTTACACATTCTTTAGCAACATGACTGTAGCCTTGACATTCAAAATACTGTAGTTTATCTTTCTTGTCTTCTTCTTTGTCATGCTTCTTGATTTTTTTTCCTTTGTCTTTGGACCTTAACTCATCCTTATTATTTTTGTTGAGCATAGCTTTTTTCTATTTCTTCACATAACTCAAGAATCTTTTTGCCATGATTTCTAATTCTTTATCACATTCTTCCTCTTCATCTTCATCTTCCGTAGTCCTAAAACCAATTTCCTTCTTTTGCCTTTCGAGGTTTAAACATGTTTGTCTCGTAGGTTTATAATGATCCCACAAGATCCTCTATTCTAATAGGATTTACATCACTGGCTTCTTCAACAGCTGTAACTTTGGAATCAACAAAACAAGGGAGTGAACGCAAAATTTTACATACCACTTTATACTCCGAAATGGGTTCGCGAAGATTGTGACAGGAGTTGACAATATGACTGAGCCGAACATAAAAGTCATCAAATCTCTCATTGTCGTTCATTCTTAAGCCTTCAAATTCTGAAGTTAGTTTCTGGAGCTTGTTTGCTTTGACTTGTTCATTTTCTTCATAAGTGTTCTATAGAATTAGCCATGCTTTGCGAGCACTTGTACAACTTCAAATCTGGCACAACTTATTGGGGCAGACTGCTGAAAAGATAGCACTTAGGATTTTAAAATTTCAGTCTGAACTTTCTTGCTCTGCTCTCGTCCAAGTCAGAATTGGCTTCGGTTCCATCATTCCATTAACCTTATGCGTAGGCTCTTCCCATCGTTGAACCACAGAGGTCTATACCCAATAATTAATTCCTAACAAAAAAACTTGCATACGTACTTTCTAGTATGAATAGTTTGATCCGTCAAACCATGGAAGTCTAGTGCTTGAGCCATCTTAGCGCGGTGGATCCATTGGTTTAGATTAAGATCTTCACTCAATGACGTTGAGTGATCTACTCTGACACTAATTGAAAATTCCAAACTGACCAATCAATCCACAAACTCATAAAAGAGAACATACCAAAAAATAAAAAGAAAACCCTTTCACAGGGAAAAACCTCTTATTAACACAATCCCGACAATCAATGGGTTACAAGCCTTTACTAAGACTCTTTATGATTCACTCGCATGAATCTTTTCAACACTCTTGCTCGACTCACTCGATGAACCGTACAAGTAGCGCTTTCTACTGCACACATAAAGTCAAAAATACAATTAACAAATCAAGAGAAAGAATGCTCAAGCTCACCAAAATAAAATCTCTCTCTCTAGGTCTCTATATTATGTTCTGTGCCCTTTATAATTAGGGGTTGGTTCATATATATAGAGTTACGCAGAAAATTGCCCTAAATTGGCAAAATAGGAAATTAAATACGATTAGGAAATTTGCAGCTTGAACCCTCACGTATCCTACGCCTAGCCTGCACCATAGATCAAAGCCTCGTGCTCCCATCTTGCTGCCTGCAAACCTTACTGATCTGCTTTTGTCTCCAACTTTGATTGGAATTCTACCTTTACTTGAACTTGGAAACTTTTTGACTTTTAAATGATTTCCAATTGTTGTTATTTCAAATTCTTCTCAACTCTTCTGGTTTTTGGAAACTTCAATTTATTTTAATTCTTTATCAATTTGGAACCTTGATCAATTAGGACTCTTTCTTCAATTTTGAAAATATTGAATCTGCCATATTTAATTTAAGATTTTGTATAGAGTTGCCACAAAAAACCTTACGTATCTTAATCGCTAGTTGTAGTAAACTAGATACGAACATTATTGGAGTACTGTAAATTTTTTTTTATTTTGTATTATTATGAAAATATAAGTATTGGAGATTTTTAAATCTTTATTTAAATTATGCATGTTATTTACTTAAATTTCTTTATTGAAAGTTATTTATTAGCTAGAAGTAACTTTTAATAAGATATTCTTGAAATTTTTGAATTATGAAATTTAAATGTGAAATTACAATGATTTG
This sequence comes from Pouteria glomerata, assembly GCA_035590655.1. Lineage (NCBI taxonomy): Eukaryota > Viridiplantae > Streptophyta > Magnoliopsida > Ericales > Sapotaceae > Pouteria > Pouteria glomerata. The sequence goes on along the minus strand of JAVXUM010141623.1, from coordinate 6,807 downwards.
TCACAAGAAAAAATGAAAGGTGAAGTAATGACAAAAGAGTAGTCACAACATCTCTTATATTACTTATGATGAAAGAAATTGTCACTGGCCATCTTATTATGACAATGAAATTATCCCTCACTATTATATACGTTTAGTGACAAAAGTTAAGGATAAATTTTTTAGTCCAAAAAGTTAATGGTTTTTGTAACAATGCAGTTACTCGTCACTGCTACATACTTTTAATGACAAGAGATAATGTCACTATAAGTATACAATTTTTAATATAAAAAAATAAAAAAAAATCTTATAGTGACAATCTTGTAGGCTTTTGTGACAAAATTTTATATTATTAAATATGTTTTATTTGACAAAAGTTATATTTTTGGTAATGACTTTTATTGTCACTACAAATGACAATATTTAGTCACTGATGTCGTCACTAAAAACTTTCTATGACAAAAGTTATACTTTCAGTCATGACTTTTATTGTCACTAAAAGTTTTCTGTGACAAAAGTTCTACTTTCAGTCATGCAACATCAACCAAGGCCTTGTAGCTAAAATTGCAGCAAAAATGGCCGCAAAGGGAAATGTAAAAAAGCTCCACATTTTAGAGTCAGTATTCTCCTTTCTTAGGGGCAAATATTTAAGACTCGGATGAAACATTGATAAACACAAAATAGAACAAAGATGAACAACAAAGGAACACATCCATAAATAAAAAGGAATAAAAAAGCAAGGAATTTTTTTGTTCATCACATAATTTATTATTTTCATTTTTATTTTTATTTAAAACATATTCTTATTTTTATTTTTTTATATTTTAAAAAATTATTATTTAAAACATGATATATATTATTTTTATTAAACAAAATACTGCAAAAAATACTTATCCTATTAAATAAGGGTTTTAATCATAAATATTATTATTATTAAGCAAAATAATGTAAAAGATAACCATCCTATTAAACAAAGATTTTAATTTATTAACATAAATTTATAATTATATTTTATTAATTTATAATTATAAAAGGAATTATTATTATACATAATTGCCACTTATTCACAATTTTATTCAACCTAGAATGTTCATGGATAATATTTAATATTTTTATTAATCTACAGTTCTACTTGTATTATAATTTTTTATTTCTTATTTTTTTATATTTTAATAATTTTTTATTTAAATCATAATTATTAATAAACAACAAAATAATGCAAAATATAATTACTCTATTAAATAAATATTTTAATTTATTAATGAATAACATGTCCTTTGTTATTTTTATTATAGACAAAATAATTGATATATCTTAAATCGAATTATAATATTATTTATTAAAATTATATATATTGTAATATTTTTTTATTACGAAATATCAAACAGTATTACAAATTAGAAAAATAAAGTTGACCATGGATGCCGTAGACAAGAGATGTCACGCCCCGGGTCCGGAGACCCAGGGAGTGAGTGTAAAACATGCATATCATGTAAACCGAGTCATCAGATCAGAGCAAACGCACCGGTCACGCAATAGACCCACAACATTCTATCGGCTATATAACGGCCTAAAAACTGGTTGATTGTGTACCTAATAAAGTTCCTGTGCAAGGTATATATATCATCCATACATTCCCATTCAAGATCATACATCCATTTCATATGAGCTAATGGAAACATGAAACCGTTTACTATATGATAATAGATATTTCTCGAGCCCTGTTAAATTCCCAAAATTACCCTCATTAGTGTCAGAATTCAAGTAACCATGATCTCGGAGCTCAGGGAAAATAAAAAGCACCGAGTTCAACCTCGGAGGATACCTGATCTCGAGCTCGGCTGGAATTTGAGCTCGGACATCTGAGCCCGGGAATTCTGGAGGTAATATAGATTGATCCATCCCAATATATGCGCCGAGGTTATAGAAGGAAAGCGTACCACATAAGATTATATTCTTGAAACGGTTACGATTCAAAGAAATCACATCTTGCACGATGATAGGGAATGCCGGGAAATCCGGCAAAATCTTAGCTAATGTTAATCTGCTCATAACTGTTCTCTCAATATAAAAAGGAGGCATATAGAATGAAAAAGGGTGAGCCATTATCATTCAGGCCGTTACGCTGTTAAATGATTTTCAGATTTCTTGATTATTATAACTGACTTAGGCATCGGAGTGCCATTGGCAGGCACCACACCGGTGTCCAGTTCGCAGGTTATCTCCCCTATTCGGAGCCGGCTCTGAAGATCCCGAGTCGCAGCAGTCGGATCGCGGACAGTCAAAAAATCAGCATCAACAGTTGGCGCCGTCCGTGGGAATCGAGGGATTCTCTATTTACAGTTTATGGTTCAAACTCGATCTGGCATCCATACACTCCGGGACCAACCAAGATCAATGATGGGTGATCGCGCTTCGGGTAATGAAAGGATGACCGCAATGGAAAGACAGGTTGCTGACATGGCAGCCACTATGCAGGCATTGATGGAGCAAAACTAGATTCTAATGGAGCGCGTCGAGCACATGGTTTTGGTACAACCGCCTCGACCACAGGACTTGCCTGCCAATGACGGAGGTAATGGAGGGGATGTCCAGAACGATGGAGATGGAGGAGTGGTCGGAGAGAATGATGCGCGGCATCCTCCTCGACGCCGTGATGGTAGGGCGGCTGAAGAAAGTCGAACTGCCCCTCGTCAGCAGGGAGGAGAAACGGAAAGGACAGAAGACACAGCTGTCGAAAAGAGAATCCGGGCCATGCAAGCCCAAGTTGATGGAGTGATGGCGGCGGTCCGTCAACCCAACATTATCGAAGACATAGTGGACAAAACGGGAACCCCTTTTACCCCGGATGTGATGGAGTGCCCGCTGCCTCCCAAGTTCAAAATGCCCTCGGTAGACTTTTACGATGGCTCTAAAGACCCATTAGATCATCTGGATACATACAACTCTGCTATGCACCTCCATGCAGTCCCGGACGAGATCAAATGCCGAGCCTTCTCTATTACACTGAAAGAGCCAGCAAGGGCTTGGTTCAACAAGATCTGACCGGGGTCCATCAGTAACTTTAAGGAGCTGAGTAAGCAGTTCGTGTCCCACTTCATTGGAGGGCAACGTCAGAGGAAGCCCCCGGCCCATCTATTGACCGTCAGACAGAGAACCAATGAGGCGCTGAGGGAATATGTGAACAGATTCAACCGAGAGATGCTGGAGATTGAGGAGGTTGATAGCAATGTAGCCATTACCGCTTTCATGAGTGGTTTGAGGTCAGGACGATTTGCTTTTTCCCTGGCCAAGAGACCCCCGGAGCATATGGCCGAGCTCATGTCGCGAGCTCAGAAGCACATGAACGCTGAAGAAGCAATGAAGGCCAGAAAGGATGCCGAGACACCTCGGCAAGAGAAGAAACGACCACAAGAAAGCCGACCTGAACGGGAGACGAAGGCTGCTAGGACATCTGGCAACGGGAGTAGAGACGGGTACAGGAGAGACCGACCTCCGAGACCTGATTGGGGGTTTACTCCCCTAAACTCCAGAATGGAGCAGATCCTGCACACAATCCAGAACGACCCGAAATTTAAGTGGCCGAGGGGAATGAGAGGCCCGTCGGGTTCCAGGGATCAGTCGAAATACTGTCTCTTTCATCGAGACTACGGACATGATACCGAGAACTGCACTGACCTGAAGAGGCTAGTTGAAAGCCTGATCAGAAAAGGGAAATACCGCGGATTCGTGGCTGGCCAACAGAGGGAACAGAGAAATGACAGGACACCACCATGGAGTCCGAGGAGAAGCCCAGGAAGGGCTCCGCCAGCTCAGAGGGCCCTGGGTGAAATAAGGGTTATATCCGGAGGGCTGACCGCAGGAGGCAAGTCCTCTTCATCCAGGAAGAAGTATGTTAGAGAACTTAGTGCTGGGGAGGTAATGACAACGGAAAAACCTCCCAAGAAGATCAAGGCTGAACCCTCATGTATCACTTTTTCTGAAGATAAGGCTCAGGAGCTGAGCCACCCACATGACGACCCGCTAGTGATATCCGCCGTCATAGCGAACTTCCAGATCTACAGGATTCTGGTGGACAATGGAAGTTCAGCGGACATCTTGTATTGGAGGGCCTTCGAGAAGATGAAGATTGGGAAGGATAAGCTGCATCCAATCTGCTCTCCGCTGATTGCCTTTGCGGGAGACAGGGTGGAGCCCCTCGGATCAATATCTCTTCCTATTACCTTAGGCGTGGAACCTCTCCAGGCCACGAAGATGGTAACTTTTCTAGTAGTGGACGCCCCTTCAGCGTACAATGTGATACTGGGAAGGGCAACGCTGAACTAGTTCCGAGCTGTGACGTCGACCTATCACCTCTGCCTTAAATTCCCTACTGAAAGAGGTGTGGGCTGCGTGAAAGGAAACCAGAGAACGGCCAGGGAATGTTACGCCTCATCATTGAGGAGAGAGGATGCCAAGGAGGCCATGGTCATCGACGAACTGGAGGTTCGAGATGAAGAAGAAGTAAAAAGGGGAGAGCCCGGAGAAGACCTGGAAGACGTAGTCATTGGCGACCCCGATCTTGGGAGGACGGTCAAGATAGGAGCCACGGCCTCGGAGGACTCAAAGGAAGAGCTCAAGACCTTTTTTAAGCAAAATTCAGATGTGTTCGCTTGGACTCACGAGGACATGCCTGATATTGACCGGAAGGTGATGGCCCACCACCTTAATATCATCCCCGAGTCCAGACCAGTCAAACAGAAGAGGAGGATCTTTGCTCCAGAATAGAATGAGGCTGTGGCCAAAGAGGTGAAAAAGCTTCTCCAAGCAAAATTCATCAAAGAGGTACAATATCCAACGTGGCTGTCCAACGTTGTCATGGTAAAGAAGTCCAACGGAAAATGGCGGATGTGTGTTGATTTCACAGACCTGAACAGAGCTTGTCCGAAAGAAAGTTTTCCCCTACCCACGATAGATCAGCTGGTGAACTCGATGGCTGGATACCAGGTACTATCTTTCATGGATGCTTTTTCAGGGTACAACCAGATCCGAATGGCGAAACACGATTAAGAGCACACTGCCTTCATTACAGACCGGGGGCTCTACTGCTATGAGGTCATGCCTTTTGGCCTGAAGAATGCTGGAGCCACGTACCAGAGATTGGTCAACCTCATGTTCAAATCCCAGATCGGGCGCAACGTTGAAGTGTACGTGGATGACATGTTGGCCAAGAGTAAAGAGGCATCTCAGCATGTGGCAGACCTAGGAGAAACGTTTGCCACTCTTCGAAAGTTCAGGATGAAGCTTAATCCAGCTAAGTATGCATTTGGTGTAGCCTCGGGAAAATTTCTCAGATTCATGGTATCCAGCCGGGGTATTGAGGCAAACCCAGAGAAGGTCCGAGTTATCCTGGACATGCGGTCCCCGCGGACGACCAAGGAAGTACAGAGGCCGGCCGGGTGTATAGCGGCCCTAAACAGATTTATCTCGAGATCCTCTGACAAGTGCCTACCCTTTTTCAAGATTTTAAGGAAGGCATTTGAATGGACTGAGGAGTGTGAGGAAGCCTTTCAGCAACTCAAGCAGTATCTGGGAGCGGTCCCATTGCTAAGCAAAACCAGTCCAGGGGAGCTACTCCATCTGTACTTAGCAGTGTCACCAACAGCCGTCAACTCGGCCTTGGTAAAGGAAGAGAAAGGCATCTAGAAGCCAGTGTATTACACCAGTCGAGCGTTGCGAGGAGCGGAAGAAAGATATCCGAGGATGGAATTATTGGCCTTTGCCCTGGTGAACGCGGCTTGACGACTGAGACCCTACTTCCAAGCTCATACCGTGGTGGTTCTGACAGATCAGCCACTCAAGACGGTACTGCATAAACTAGAAACCTCTGGAAGATTGGTTAAGTGGTCGGTCGAGCTAAGTCAGTTCGATATACAATATAAACCGCGAGTATCCATAAAAGGCCAGGCAGTCGCTGATTTCATTGCAGAGTTTACGATGGCACCAAGGCAGCCATCAGAAGAGGGGGATCAGCTGCAAACTTGGATTTTGAATGTCGACGGCTCAGCCACACAGGAGGCCAGTGAGCTGGCATTGTTCTTGTATCCCCGGAAGGCTTCAAAGTGGAGTATGCACTGAAGTTCAATTTCCCAGCCTCTAACAACGAAGCAGAGTATGAAGCTTTGATAGCAGGACTGCAATTGGCAAAAAGGATGGGGGCAGATCATGTCATCGTCCATAGTGACTCCCAGCTGGTGGTAGAACAAGTGAAAGGAGAGTTTGAAGCCAGAGGTGACAAGATGGCCGAATATCGAGAAGTGGCCAGAAAATTAGCTCGGAAATTTTCTAGTGTCACACTAGAAAGAATACCCAGAGAGAAAAATGAAGAAGCAGATCGGCTGGCCAAGATAGCTTCTTCCAAAGACGAGGGGTCTGGAGTACCCATTGAAGTCCTAGAATCGCTTAGTACTACGCCAGGAGCGATATTCCAGATTGAATTAGAAGCGGTCTGGGCCTGCCCCATAAAAGATTACCTCGCCACAGGAAGTCTGCCTACAAATTTGAACGAGCAACGGAGGATCAAATACCGAGCCATGAAGTATGCCCTCATCAATGGAGTGCTGTACAGGCGAGGTTACACAATGCCCCTGCTGAGATGTGCCAGTGAAAGTGAAGCCGAGTATGTCCTGAAAGAAATCCACGAGGGGATTTGTGGGAATCATTCAGGCTGGAAGTTGTTAGCTAAGAAGACCCTTCGAGCTGGGTATTATTGGCCAACCATAGAAAAAGATGCTCGGAACTTGGTGAAAAAGTGTGATAAATGCCAGAGGTTTGCCAATATCCAAAGAC
>JAVXUM010141592.1:0-17522 GCA_035590655.1 Pouteria glomerata | reverse complement strand
CCGAGCGGGCACGCCAGGCCGCCGAGGCCGCCGCCGCCCGCGAGGTCGAGCGGCAGGACACGGACCGGGCCCGCCGGGACGCGGCCGCCGAGCACGAGGTGGCGCCCGAGCTCGAGCGCGACGTCGAGCCGGCCGCGGAGCCGGCTGCAGAGCCGGAACTGGTGATCGAGGCGGCGCCTGAGCCGTGGCAGTCCGAGCCGGGCGAGGACTACTAGCCCGCCGCGGCGGGCGGCGGGGTCCAGTACGCCGGCCGGCCGGCCGCGATGTCCGCGGCGACCGCACGCTCGGTCTCAGCGGAGAGTTCGAGGTAGCGCTCGTCGACGAGCAGCAGCTCGCGGGCGCCCCACGGGCTGGGGCAGACGCCGCGGTCGGCGCCGGCGGCGAGTTCGTGCAGCGGCGGATCGACGATCTCCTCGGCCGCGCCCGGCCGGGGTCGGCCCCAGGTGACGTCGGCGACGTCCTGGGCCATCACCTTGAGTCGCCGCGCGTAGGTGCCGTGGATGACCTGGTCGATGCCCTGGCGCAGCTCGTAGAGGTCGACGGGGTAGCGCTGGCCGTCGTGCAGGCTGACCGCGGTGCGCCCGACCCAGACGTGGGCGTGCAGACGCATCTTCTCGAGGCCGGGCACATCGTTCTCCACGAACGCCGCCAGCTCGAGGCGAGCCGGCCGCCGCGAGCCCGTGGCGGGGTCGGTGCGGACGTAGCCGCACTCGAACTGGACCTTGGGCAGCATCGCGGCGATGAGCTGCCGGTAGCCCTCGATCAGCGCGGCGACGGCCGCGTCGTTGTGGGCGGCGTCGAACGCGTCGAGCAGCAGCGACAGCGACACCGGCGCCCGGAACTGGACGTCGATCGCGTCCGCCGGTGGGCCGGCGCCGACGCCCGGATCGCCGAGGGCGCACAGCCGCGCCGGTTCGACGCGGGTCTCGCCGTAACCGACCACCGTGGCCACCCCCTGCCGCGCGGCGTGCGCCGCCTCGGCGGTGACGGTACGGCGCGGCCCCGACATCGCGGGAGGTGTCGGCGCTGGGCGCTCCCAGGCGGCGGCGACCACGAACATGGCCCACCTCGCGGTCGTGGTCGAGCTCGTCGCGGCGGGCGCCGTCGCCCCCGGGTGAGGCGACCAGCTCCGCGTGCTGGTGCTGTTCGGCGGGCACCGCCGGACCGCTAGGGGCGGATCAAAGCTCTAACTTAGAGTCGCCAAACTGAGCTGCAGGGGCGTCATTTTATGGATCAAACGGGTGTCGCCGGTGGCGGAACTAGTCACTGATGGTAGAAATCCGCCACTGCGGTTGTGAGCTCCACACGGAGACGCGCGACGCAGGGAGTCGGGGGGCTCCTATCCGCCTCTTCTGAGGAGTTCGACCAGTGAAGAAGGTTGCTCTCGTTGCCGTGGGGGTCTTCGCCTCCGCGGCACTACTTGCCCCGTCCGCGCTCGGGGACGCCGGGGACGTCGTGACGCCGGCGGAGACCGCCAGCGCGCTCGCTGGAGTACCAGGTCTGCTGGCCGGGTCCGACGCCGTCAAGAGCACCTCCGACGGAGACTCCGCCGCGACCAGCAAGATCAACGGCGCCACCGTCGATGTCCCACGGAACGCCAGCGACGGCGTCGACATGTCCAGCAGCAGCGGCGGGCTCACCATCACCCCGCCCAGCGCCGCTGCCGACGGTCCGGGGAGCAGGGTGGCACCCGGCACCGTCGCCTACCCGGCCGCGGACGGCGCCGCCACAGCGGTGCAGGCGGCCGAAGACGGTGGAGGCGCGAAGGTCCTCACCGTCATCAGCTCCGCCGAGGCGCCGACGGACTACCCCTACAAGATCGACGTACCCGGAGGCGGAGCAGTCCGCCTCACCGACGACGGCGGCGCCGTCGTCGTCGACCGCGCAGGCTCTGCTCTGGCGCAGATCAAGGCGCCCTGGGCCAAGGACGCCAACGGCAAGGCAGTTCCCACCCACTTCACCACCGACGGGTCGAGCCTGACCCAGCACGTCGACCACGCGGGCGCCGCTTACCCGGTGGTCGCCGACCCGTGGTTCTGGAACTACATGGGCTGCATCACCGGAGTCGGCGTGCCCATCGGCGCGGCCATCGTTATCGCGAGCTACCCGCCGAGCTGGTGGGCGGTGCAGAAGATGGCGTCCGGGACCCTCGCGACGGGCCGCGTCAACGGCCTCGTCACGTACGCGAACTGGGTCAAGGCTCGCTGCACCGCATTCCTGCGGTCCTGATGACCCCATCCCCGGGGTCCTGATGGTTCGCCGAGGCGAGTGTGCCCGGGGGTACTGACGCCGAGGCGGTGTTCGAGCACAACGCGACAGGGCCGGCGGCGTTGGCCGGGGCTGGACCGCGGGGCGCGAGCGTGACTGGCCGTCCCTCCCTGTCCAGGGCGCCTACGGCGTCGCCGAGGCGACCGGCGCGAGCGCCGGCCCTGGACTGCGAGCCTCCGACGGCCGACAGGCCCGCGGGCGCGGTGGAGCCGGTACCGGGCCCCACCCTGAGCGCGCCCCGCGCTCCAGCCCCATGGTGGTGGTCCCGGCAGACCTGTCGGCGCAGTGACACATACGCGTCAAGAAGGATGACGGTGCTGGCCGGGTGCTCGAACGGCCGATCCCGCGGTGTTCGGGGTCGGCCGTTCGAGCGCGGTGGAGTTGTCGGTGCGGATCAGCTGGTGGCCGTGGCGCCCAGGCCCATGACCTCCAGGAGTACGGCGCCGGCGGCGCGGCGGGCCGGGAAGCTGTTGCGGGTGCTGAAGCTCCCGGTCTCCGACCCGGAGGGAGTGACAACGCCGGCCCGCGCCCAGATGGGGTTATCCCAGGCGAAGACGTCGTCGCCGTTGTCGTTGGCCAGCGCCTTGAACGCGACGTCGGGGTCGACGTGCCGCGCGTACATGGTCGACATCGCCTCGATCAGCCCGTACATCACCACCGCGGTCGAGGCGATGTTGTTCGCCCGCTGGGTGTGGCGAGCGGGGGTGGAGAGCTTGCCGTACTCGGGGCGAACCTTGACCAGCGAGTCCCACGCGCTGATCAGCCAGCTGACCTGGGCTTCGACGTCGGCGGTGGTGACCGGCCCGCCCTTCCACGAGCCCTCGATCGCGCGGCTGATGGTGTTGAAGGCGGTGAGCTTGTGCGAGCTGGCCGACACCGAGTTGGACAGGACCTCGATGTTGTCCTGGCCGAGGTGGGGGCTGCCGTTGACCAGGCCCTTGGCGAGCTCCTGCTCCTTGGTCTCGGAGTAGGCGTACTTCGCGGTGGAGTCGTTGACCTTGTCGCCGCGGGTGTTGTAGATCGTGGCGACCTTCTTGGCCTGGTCGTCGGTGAGCATCCAGATGCGGACCTGGAACCGCGTGTCGCGGTTGAAGCTGCCCAGGGGGTTGTCGGCGGCGGCGATGATGGCCTTGATGCGTGAGAGCGAGTCGACCGCGCAGTCGAGCGTGCCCTCGTTGATCGACATGTTGGTCAGGCCGGTCTCGTCGTCGAACCAGAGCTCGTACTCCGAGCGGGTGGGGTCGAGGCGGATCGAGATGTTGCCGATGATGGCCTCGTTGTCCAGCAGCTCGGTGGTCCACTTGTTGACCTTGGTGCGGGTCTTGCCGGTGAGCTTGTCCTGCAGGTGGGCGGGCCGGATGTTGCCGGTCAGGGTGAGCAGTCCTCGCTGGTAGAGGGTGACCAGGAACCCGCCGGTCATCTGGGTCTCGATGTGGACTCCGCCGGCGTCGTCGACTTCGTTGACGTTGACGATCTCGAGGGGGTGCGTGGCCTCGGTACCGAGCTCGGCGTCCTCGAGCTGGGCGGTCCAGGTCTGCATGGTGTCGATCATGATGGGGTTCTCCTTGGCGCTTCGGCGAAGCGCCGGTGCGCCTCGATGAGCAGAACCCTACGTGCGTTACGTGTGTTCGTCAATGGCAACGTGCGAAGCCGGTCGTCTGCGTGTGGTGCACTGTTTCTACGTGTTAAGCGGACCGTGACGGGGTCGTGTCGGTGGCTCGCCGTCGTCGCCAGGCGAGGTCGGCGGCCTTGGCCTGCTCGAAGTAGTGGCCCCAGAACCTCGGGGTGGTGGTCTGGTCGGCGGGGTCGGTGAAGTCGCGCGCGGCCCGGGGCGCCGTCGCCGAGGGGCCAGTCGCGGACGGACTGGCCGCGGAGGGGCCTGTGGTGCCGGGGGGCGGGCCGAAGGGGTGGCCACCGGGCGCGGCGTCGGACGGGCGGGTTCCGGCTGCGCCGAGTTGTGGCACGAGGTGGTCGCCGGGTCGGTCGGTGGCGGCCCGGCAGTGCTGGGTGGGGATGGCGGTGGCGACGGCGGCGAGGGCGGCGGGGCGCCAGCGGGTGTGCCATTCGGCGGCCGCGGCGGGGCGGGCCTTGGGCTGGTGGGCGTCGGTCCAGGTGGTGTGCAGCCAGGACAGCTCGAGCACGGCGGGGCGGTGCAGGGCCCAGCAGTCGGGGAGCTGGGCGCGGGTGGGTTGGTACCAGGGGCCGAGCACGTCGGCGATCCAGCGGGCGAGGGCGTCCCACGCGGTGGCGGCCTCGTCGACCTCGAGGGCGGGCCAGCACACCGGCGGGGTCTTCACCTCGGGCGGGTCGGTGGCGGTGAGCTGGTCGAGTCGGCCACGGAGCTCGGCGACCTCCCCGAACAGGTCCTCGAGGCGCGGCAGGGCTTCGGCGAGCTGCCCGGTGGTGCTCGTGGTCGTGTCGCGGGTGGCGGCGAGGTCGCCGTCGAGGCGGTCCAGGCGCTCGGTGAGCTCGCGGCGCGCCGTGCGGAGCTCGGCGTCGAGGTCGGCGACGACCTGGTCGCGGCCGCCGCGTGCACCCGGCCGGCCTGGTCGACTCGGCTGGCCCTGCTCGGCGGGCTGGTCGGTCATGACGGCGGTCCTCCGCTGCCGAGCTCGAGCAGGGCGGCGATGGTGCGCAGGGGGTGGCGCCACCCGCGGGTGCGCGCTGCGGGCGGGGCGCCGGGGGTGGGGTCGCGCTTGAGGCGCCGGTAGCCGGGCTCGAACTCCACGATCGCGGGGTGGCGCCCGAGCCCGAGGACGTAGCCGTGCCACTTGGGCAGGTTCGCGATCAGGTAGCCCGGGGCGACGGGCTCGGTGGCCATGGTCGTCGAGGTCGACGAGCCCCGCGGACCGGTGAACAGAGAGGTGCTGCCGCCGGCGAAGTTGGCGCCCTCGGTGATCCGCTTGACCGGCCGCTCGCCGCCCAGGTAGGAGAGCGCGCGCAGCTCGTCGGGGTCGGCGACGCCGGGCAGGACGATCTCGGTGGGCAGGTTGTCGCGGATGACCTTGGCCTTGTCGCGGCCCCAGGTGGCGGGCAGCTGGGCGTAGGACTGGATGACCGCGCCGACGGTGATGCCCCAGCCGCGGGAGTCCGAGGCCCACTGGTCCAGCGGGACCGGGGTGGTGTTGGCGACCTCGTCGAGGATGAACGACAGCGGGGTCAGCAGCCGGCCCTGGTGGCCGTAGCCGGGGGTGACCGCGAGGCGCTGGGCGGTGTCGAAGAGGTACTCGGTCAGGGCGGTCAGCAGCGGCGCGAGGCGCTTGTCGCCGCCGCCGCCGATCAGGTACAGGGTGCCGTTGCGGGTGAGGAACTCGGCGACGTTGAAGCCCTCGCCGGGCGCGGGTCGGCACGCGGCGGCGACGGTGGGGTTGTCCATGAACCCGACGCAGGTGGTGACGGTGGCGAAGTAGCCGGTGCGGGTCGGCAGCGCCGCGGCGAGGTGGGTGCGCAGCATCCCGACCCACGCCAGCGGGACCGAGCCGGGGTACTTCTTGGCGAAGTGGTCGAGAATCGTGATCGGGCCGTTGTCGCCGGTCTCGTCGGGGTGCTGGGCCCAGTGCGCGACCGCGCCCATGTCGTAGCCGGCCAGGGCGGCGGCCATCAGGTAACAGCGGATGATCTCCTGGGCCTTCTGGGCCCAGAAGTCGGGGCGGTTGATCCCGCCGGCGCCGCCGCCGCCGCGGACCAGCGCCCACGCGCGCCGGTCGGCCACGCCCTGATCCGCGCAGCCCTCGACCGGGTCCCAGAACAGGGTGTTGGCGAGCTCGCCCATCGCGCTGGGGTTGAACACCGCGACCGGCCCGATCGCCGACCGCGCGGCCATGGTGGCCTCGGCCGGCTCCGGCTTGGTCGAGGGCACCACCGCCGGGCCGGGGGCGTCGAGGATCAGCGGGATGATGAACTGCGACTTGCCCGAGCCCTGCGGGCCCACGACGAGGAACCCGCGGGCGTGCGGGGTGTAGACCGGGTGGTGGCGCATCCGGCGGGTGCCCGAGACCAGGGCGCCGACGCAAAACCCGGCCGCGGCCGGCGGCAGCGCCGCGAAGTTCTGGTGGGGCCAGAGCTGCCCGGCGTGGCGCTGGACCGCGCCCGGCGACGCGGTGTCGACCAGGTCGTGCTCGTCGAGCCACCCGGTCGCCTCGCCCAGCTCGCGGCGCAGCCGGGCGTGCCGCGAGAAGTACCAGCGGTGATGCACCCAGGCGCCACCGATCATCACCAGGGCGAGCACCCAGCCGAAGGTGGCCAGCGCCTGGAGCGGGCGGGTCGGCTCCAGCGGCAGCAGCCCAGGCGCGATCGAGTCCGGCAGCCACACCGTCAGCCCGGTGCTGACCAGCGCGCACAGCCCGCCGAGGGCGGCCACCTGGGCCTCGAACACCCGGACGTCGCGGTCGGTGCGGTTCATCGTCGACCCTCCCCTGCTGCGTGTTGTCCCTGCGGATGAGCTACTGCTCCGGTCAATAGGCCAGACCGCCCGAAGGGCCCGATCGGTCCCTCCCGCGGCACATTCGCCGCCGCGCATCGCCGGGTGGTCATGCCGCCCGGTCCCACGGGTTGTGGTGGCGGTGGGTCTCGGCCGGCGGCAGGGCGGCGAGCGGGACGCGGGGTAGCGCGACCGCGGGCACCAAGTCCCGGCGCCGACGACCTGGTCGCCGCGCCCAGCGCGGCATCACCGCCAGCAGCGCCGCCAGCAGCGCCGCCAGCAGCGAGGACGTCGTCCTGGACGCGACGGCGAGCCACGTCGGGCGGTGCGCCATCGCCCACGCGGCAGCGGTGGCCAGCACGCCGGCCACGACCGGCGCCGCACGCCGTGCCGGGCCAGCCAGCGCAGCGGCGGCCACCGTGAGGGCGGCCGCCAACAGCAGCCAGAACACGATCGCGATCAGCACCCCGACGGCGGGGACGGCGGCGGTGGCCACCAGCACCACCGCGAAGGTGATCGCCAGCCAGCGCAGCACCAGGCGCAGACGCCCCGGGGCCCGTCGCGGGCGCAGCTCGCTGCGTCGCCCGATCATCGCTGGCCTCCCGGAATGGCGGCTGTCGTCTCGTCCGTCGTCTCGTCCGTCGTCTCGTGGGGCACGGCGGCGCCGCCACCCGGTTCGTTCGGAACCACCCGCAGCACGCCCCGCGCCGGGCCCGGCGCCGCCGTACCGCTTGACGGCATCGCCAGTTCGCGGGCCTCGCGCAGCAGCCGGCGGCCCTGCCGCTCGGAGACCTCGTGCAGCGCCGCGGCCTGCGCGCCGGTCACCGCCGCGCCCGCGGCCAGCAGCTCCGCAAGAACGACCACCCGCGGATTGACCTCAGCACCGCCGGCCCCACCGGCTCCCGTGGCGGCGCTGTCGTTCCGGTCGTCGTCGTGAGCACCCGCGGCGATGACGTCAGGACCGGGCTCGGGACCGGGGTCGGGGTCGGGGCCGGGGTCATCGACGGATGAGGACGTCTCCCCCGGCAGGTCTGTCTCAGCGTCGCGCGGCGAGGGTGTGGCCGCGGTCGGGGACGCCGCTGCCGACGTGGTGGCCGACGTAGCGGCCGCGCGGACGGCGGCGGTGAGCCGGTCGCGCAGCTCGGGAGCGACCTCGGCGCCGAGCAGGACCACCAGCGGCGGCACCGAGTGCAGCACCACCCCGGACGGCACCCCGGCGGTCCAGGACGCCCAGGTGTTCATCGCGTAGGTCGCGGCGAAGCAGCCCCACTTGGCCGCGGTCACCCGGACCCCGGTGGGGACCTGCCAGCGGGCGGTGACCTGCTCGGCGCGCAGCACGCCGATGAGCAGCAGGCTGACCATGGGGTCGAGCAGCCACGCCACCAGCCAGCCCGGCGACCAGGCCGGGGCGCCGGCGGCGGCGAAGGTCTGCACGTTGACCGCGGTGAACGCAAGCCCGAGCCCGATCGCCACCCAAGCGCAGGTGTCGACCTGGGCCCGGATCCGCTCGACCCGCAGCGCGATCACGTCCGGATCCAGGGCCAGCGCGCGGATCTCGGCGGCGTTCGCGGCGGCCGCGGCCAGGCGGGTGGGGTCAGGCAGCGAGCTCGACGCCATCACCACTCACCTCCCCGACGTCCACCACGGGCTCGGGGCCGGGCTCGAGGTCGGGGAACGCGCAGTCCACGCAGGCGCCCAGGGAAGTCGGGATGCAGTAGCCCACGTCGCGCGAGCACGAGGGGCACCAGCGCCGCGCCGCCAGCGCGCGGCCGATCGCGACTAGCTGCGCCGGGGACGCGACCCGCTTGGCGACCAGGTCCTCCCGGGCCCACAGCCACGCCCGGGTCTCGGGACGGTGGCGGCGCTGCGCGCGGACCACGACCTGGGCGACCGGCACCGACCCGCCCGGCGCGAGGCCCTCGGCACGCATCTGGCGCCGCGTCAGCAGCCCGCGGGGGGCGAAGCCGTAGCGCCAGGTCGGGAGCCCGTTCTGCTCCCACGCCAACGGCTGCCAGCCCCACCGCTCGGTCATCACCCCGCGCCGGCGCCGGCACGAGGGCCGCGGGCGGCTCATGCCGCCCGCCCCGGCGACGCCGGGCGCACCGTGGGCGAAGCGCTGGGGGAAGCGGCGGGTGAAGCGGTGCGCCGACCGGCTCGCCGGTCCGCGGCGGTCAGCCCTCCCGCGATCCCGTAGGGCAGTCGCACGTCCAGCGCCCACGCGCGGCACGCGGCCATCAGCGGGCACGACGCGCACACCGCGAGCGCCGCGCGCTCCTCGAGCGTCGGAGCGCCGGCCTGGACCGACTCCACAGCCGGGAACATGCGGTCGGCGTCAGCTGCGCACGGCGGCCGGGGTCCCGCGGTGCTGGTGGGGGTTGGGAAGCTGGGCACGGGTCGTCTCCTTCGGTCCTGGTGATGCGGGAACAGGTGCACGGCCCAGGCCTGGGCGGGGGTCCAGCCCCGTCCAGGCCACCCACGAGTACGCGGGAAGCCGTTCATCTAAATGACGCAAGCGGCGCAAGTGCCGCGCTCCGACGGTAAGTGTGTCGGCGCGAACGCCGCAAGTGCCGCAACTGAGTCGTGATCGCGTCGGGATGGCTGCGTCGAGTGCGACACTTGCGTCGTGACGACGTCCGAACCGATCGGCACCGGTGCCGCCGCCCGCGCGCTGAAGATCAGCCGCGCGACGCTGGCGCGCTGGGCCAGCGCCGGCTACGTCACCCCCGTGCAGCGGACCGTCGGTGGCCACCTGCGCTGGGACCTCGAGCAGCTCCGGCGAGAGATCGCGACCCTGACCGAACCGGACGCACCCGCCGGCCCCGACGAGCCGCGCTGACGCGCCCTCGGCCGACACCGCACCGATCGACACGGTCACGCTGCTCACCGGCTCGTCGACGCCTCGGCGACGTCGCTGCCGTGCTCACCGACCCAGCCAGCGACCGCGGCCAGAGCGTCCGGGATACCGGCGCCCAGCGGCGTGGTGCACAACAGCACCACCGCCACAACCCCGAAAAACAGCGCCGGGCCCGCGGCCCGAGTCTTGGCGCAGATGAACGCGCCAACGGCGGAGAACACGATCAGAGCTGCGATGACGTCCATGCCGATTACTGGACCAAGAGCAGGGCATGGGCCAGGAGGTCAAACCTCGGCGCTCACCGGGCAGAACCCGGGCAAGGACACGCGAGGCCGACGTTCTCGGTGCTGCGGTCGACGAGAACGCACCATCGATGTCGCCCCGGCCGCGTACGTTCAGGTGCACCTCGACGAGACGCGAGCCGCGGCGGTGCACCTCATGACGGGTCCGACGATCGACGGCCCCCCGCAACCCTGGGGAGAGCTGCTGCGCGCCTGGAGGGCGACGACCAAGGGCTGGTCGCAGGAGGAGCTCGTCGAGCATCTCCGCGCGGCCGCCTGGCAGACCAACGAGAGCCGTGGCCACGAGCTCGACGAGAAGACCGTGCGGCGCTGGGAAGGCGGGCAGAGTCGCCCGCAGGGCGTCTACCGCCGGCTCCTCGCCTACCTCGGTGCCCCGTTGCCTCCATCACCGACCCGTTCTGCCCCCGTTCTGCCCGCCGAAGGCCCTCCCGCCCTGCACCCCGCTGCGGATCATGAAGACGTGCAACGACGCGACGTCCTGCACGTAGCCGGAGTCGGTGCCCTCGAGGAGTGGGAAACCCCGTCCCTGAGCGCTGCCGACGTCCTGGCGCAGGTCACGAGAAGGGACCTCTCTTTGAACAGGCGAGAACTCGGCCAGCTCTTCGCCAAGGTGCTCCTCGGCGGCGCCCTGCTCGATCGGCTCGAACGCTGGTTCTCTACACCGGCCGCGGCCTCGCCAGCCGCGTCCGCCCGCGTCGCTTCGATCGGTTACCAGGAGCTCTCCGAGCTCGAGACCGCCGCGCGGGTCTTCCGCAACTGGGACGACCAGTTCGGCGGCGGCCTGCGGCGCAAGGCCGTGATCGGACAGCTCAACGAGGTCGCCGACCTCGTTCGCGAGAGCCACCCCGCCGACATGACACAGCGCCTCCACGGCGTCCTGGCCGAGCTCGCGGAGACCGCGGCGACCATGTCGTGGGACACCGGGCAGCAGGCCGTCGCCCAGCGCTACTACCTGATGGCGCTGCACGCCGCGCGCACCGCGGGCGACGAGGCGTTCGCCGCCAACATCATGGGCGGCGGCATGGCCCGCCAGCTGCTCTACCTCGGCGAGCCCCACGACGCCCTAGAGCTTGTCCGCCTCGCCCAGCGCGTGGGCGACGGCGCCGAGACCCCTGCGGTCCAATCGATGCTGTCCACGCGCGAGGCGTGGGCCTACAGCGCGCTCGGGCGGACCGCCGCGTTCGAGCGCGCGGCCGGGCGCGCGGAGGACGAGTTGGCTGCACTGTCGCAGGGCGTGCCCGAGCCGCACTGGATCGCCTACTACAACGCCGGCGAGCTGCACGGCACCCTCGGTGGCCGACTCCTCGAACTCGCCCACCACGACACTGCGCTGGCTGCGCCAGCAGCCGAGCGCATCGGCCGGGCCCTCGACGCTCGCGGACCCGGTCACCTGCGCAGCACCGCCCTCGACGAGATCGGCCTCGCCGAGGCGCTCATGCTCAGCAAAGACCACGAACAGGCCGTCACCGTCGGGCACCGGGCGCTCGACGTCGCCGCCCAGACCGGATCGGACAGGGTCCGGGTGCAGCTGGGCAAC
This sequence comes from Pouteria glomerata, assembly GCA_035590655.1. Taxonomy (NCBI): domain Eukaryota; kingdom Viridiplantae; phylum Streptophyta; class Magnoliopsida; order Ericales; family Sapotaceae; genus Pouteria; species Pouteria glomerata. The sequence goes on along the minus strand of JAVXUM010141592.1, from coordinate 6,141 downwards.
CTCGCGGTCCTGACCCGGGACAATGCGGACGAGGTGGCCGTTCGCGAGCTGCACGACCGAATCCGCGAAGTCACCGCACCCAGCGGCAAGGCTTAGGAGGCCCTCTTGCGGATCGCCGTCACCGGTCACATGGACCTCAGCGCCGACAGCGCACCGATCGTGCGTTCCGCAGTCGACGATGAGCTGGACGCCGTTGCTGCCGGCACCGGCTACATCGGCGTGAGCTGCCTGGCTCGAGGCGCTGACTCAATCTTCGCGCAGGCCGTCGTCGACCACGGCGGCACGCTCGAGGTCGTGCTGCCCTCCCCGCACTACCGGGACAAGAAGGTCAAGCCCGACCACGCCCCCACGTTCGACGCGCTGCTCGAGCGCGCCGGCACTGTGCGGACGTTGCCGTACGACGAGGTCAACGCAGAGGCGTACGAAGCCGCGAACGAGACCCTCGTAGGCGAGTGCGACGTCCTCATCGCGGTCTGGGACGGCGTGTCCTCCAACCGCAGCGGCACCGGCTCCGTCGTCGAACTCGCCCGCTCCCGCCAGGTCCCGGTTCACATCATCTGGCCCGCCGGAGCACAGCGGGAGCCGAAGAAGCAGTAGGTAGCGGGCCGCTACCGCGTGTCGCTACGCCCAACCTGGTACCAGGTTCGGCATGCTCGCGGCCATGGAGCGCAGGAAGCCGGGCCGACGCAGCAAGGGCCCTCGTGTCCAGCTCAAGGCTCGCGTTCCCGAGGAGCTCCATCACGCCGTCCTCGCCGAGGCCGCTCGTCGAGGGATGACCCTTAACGACCTGGTCGGCGAGACCTTCGCGGGTCTCACAGGAGTCCCCTACACCTGCCAGGAGGCCCTCAAGAGCGCCTAGAACACACGAAAGCCCCTCGGCGGACACCGAGGGGCTTCGCGTCGAACTACATACCGCTCCGCTCGACCCGGACCTCCGCCTGCCAGCTTGGTTCCCGGTGTCGTGCGGTCTGAACGACGGAGCCGACGATACCTCAGGCCCCGCCGTCGGGCCCGTGCGTGCGTGTCGGCGACACGCCGTCTTCTTGTGCTGTCCGGGTCCGGACGGCTTCTGCTGCTGGTGCCGCGTCTTCCTCCCCGGTCTCGGTGAGGGTGGCGGGTGCGCATCGGCGTGCCCGGTCGCGGGCGCGGTCGCTGGTCTATGGCCGGCGTCGCGCGGCGCGCCGCGTCGATGCGGGTGGGTTCGTGCCGCACCCGGGGTGGCGCCACCGCATTCCCGCCGGGCGCGACGTGCTGCAGGTCCAGGGCGACGCGCTGGCGCGTGTGGCCGAGCTCGTCGACGCCGAGGCGCTGTGGCGCGCCGACCGCCGCGCCACGGCCACGGCGCTGCTGCGCGGGTTGGTGTTCGCCATGTCGTGGGAGCTGGGCCCACGCCGCGGCCTGGTCGCCGGCGTCACCCACGCCCAGCTCTCCGAGACGGCGGGCTGTTCGACGCGGACGGTGTCGCGGGTGATCGCGTGGGCGATCGAGGCGGGGCTGGTGGTGTGCGTCGAGAGCGGGGCGACGGCGGCGTTCCTGGGCACCGAGCGCAACCGGGCCCCGTCCTACGTCTTGACCGTGCCCGAGGGTTGGGTGCCGCGTGAGCCTGCCGGCCCGGACGTCGTCGGGGACGACGACGGCGGCCGCATGGGTGTCGGTGTGGATGAAGTTGGCGACCCCCCCGCTCCTTGCGTTGAGAAGAGAAGCCCTTGGCGTGACCGAGGGGGAAACGATCACAAGCGCCAGGACCAGGGCAAGGCGGCAACGCGGCCGGTTCCGCCCCCGAGTCCGGGATGGGGGTGGCGGGATCGGGCCGACACCGCAGCAGCGCGGGCGTCCGCCGCGGACACCCTGCTGGCTCGCCTCGGCATCGCCGCTGGCGCCGGCACCCGGGTGCCCCAGTGGCGCGCCCGGGCCTTGCTCGGGCCGTGGCTGGCCGACGGGTGGTCGCTCGCCGAGCTGCTGCACGCCGCTGGCCATCACCCCGACCACCCCGCCCGCCTGCTCGGCGACGTCGGGCGTGGCGCCCGCTCCCCGCTGGCGGTGCTTGCCGCGCGACTGCGCCCCTGGACCGCCCGTCGCGACGCGCTGCCCGCGAGCCTCGCCGCAGTCGACCCCTCAGCCCGCCGACGGCGAGCCGCGGCGCTGGCCGAGGCCGATCCGCCTCCGATGCGCCCGCACGTGCAGTCCTCGAGTTCGGCCGCGCGAGCCGCGGCCCGCGCCCACTTCCACGCCGCAACGTCAGGCCGTGGGTGCGCCGGCACCCCGCCGAGACGATGAGCATGCGCTGGTCGTGGTCAGCACGACGGCTTACGGTCAGCCGTATGACGGTCTGCCGTCGGTGTATCCACTCGACGGGCTTTGCGGTTCTTCGGGGTTCGAGGCGACAGAGCTCGTCGTCGATAGTGACGGCATGCCGTCATACTGCTGACTGCTGACGGTGCGCCGTCAACGTTGGGCGCGAACGGCCAGGTCGTGACGGATGCGCTCTGCAACACGGTCGGCGAGATCGGGGTCATCATCGACGAGGGCCACCACTGCGCGGAGCACGTCGGCTCTCGAGGGGTAGCGGCCGCCGGCCAGCCGTCCGACTCGCCGCATGGCGTAGGTGACGCGCTCGAAGAGGGTCACCGTGTGCTGATCGAGAACCGCTGTGAACTTCACCGGCCGGTTGGTGTCGTCCTCGACGAACGGCGCAGCAGGAGGCGGCGACGACGGCGCGGGAGCCTTGCGGCTCGCTACGGCTGCCAGACCAGCCCGAGGACCGTCTTTACGCACCGGCATGGACGGTCTCCTCGGAGTCGGCGAGCTCAACGGCGAGGTCTCTGTAAGCGCCTAGCTGCGCGGGCACGCGCCCGAACATCTCGGCGTACCGCTCCGCCAGCGGGATGACGACGTCCATGACGGGGAGCTCGAGCTCCTCCTCGACCTCTGCGCGGGCCGTGCGCCCGGCGCGGGTTGAGAGGCGCACGAACGTCAACAGGATCGCGAACCCGAGCTCCTGGCGAGTCTGAGTCGCGGTGACGAGGTCGAGCGCGGCGCCGAGCTCGGCGAAGTCGGCCTTCCGCGGGGGGGTCGGCAGGACGGCGGTGTCACAGAGACGGAGCACGGAGCGAGCCATCTCGGGCCGCTTCGGCCCGAGGTCGAACACGACGTGGTCGTAGGGGTCGAGGGCGGAGCGCACGAGGCGAGAAGACCACTTCTCTGTGGCGAGGTTCGCTGGCCAGGTATCACCCGCCCGCTCTGCCTCGTGACGCCAAGCGGTTGCAGACCACTGGGGGTCGTCACAGTCGACCAGGAGGACCTGGTCACCACGCTCGGCTAGCGCGAACGCGGTGCCGACGGCGGTCGTCGTCTTGCCGACCCCGCCCTTCATCGCGAGCACGGCAAGCCTCATCGGGCACACCGTCCGGACGGGAGGTCGGGGCTGTGCCCATGGTTGGTAGCCATGGCGTCGAACTGTAGCGATGCCGACGGCATGACGGCTACCGCTACACCGTCAGCCGTTAGCCGTATGACGGTCTGCCGTCAGACGGTGGTTCTGAGGGTGACGAGCTGGAGCGAGCCCAGCACTCCTTGACTCGCCCGCGCCCGGGCGTGTCGGGTGCTTGCTGGTGGGATAACGGCGGCCGGTCGGGTGATGGCGCAGCTCAGGGCGGGTGGGGGTGTGCCCGATACCGGTGACTATGTCGCACCAGGCGCTAGCTCAGTGCTTGCCAGCGCGGACGGCGTCACTGCATGCAGCCGGTGTCGACGAAGGTGTCGATTCTCCTCGGCGGTTGGGTCCTGTCCTGCGGGACCTCGGCGAGGCCGCCCCGCCGGGGAGCGAGACGGTCCGCGCTCCGACTCGCTCCGACTCGCTGCGCCGAGGCCCCAGTCCTCTTGCAGGGGCTGCGGCGTGGGGTCGCCGGAAGGCCCATCGATCAACTTGGAGTGATAAGCCGGACGTGACGTCGAGGCAGGAGGCGTCGAGGTTGTGGGCCGATCAGGAGGACGAAGCTGTTGTAGGGAGTGGTGACGACCTGGACGGCGATGGGTATCGAGGTCCGGTCGAGGTCGAGGAGCTGGATGGTTCCCCTCGTCTCGGGAGTGCGGAGCGTTGTGAGGAACGGGAACTCGGTCTCGTCCATGCGGTTCGGCCAGCGGGTTGGGCCGAAGCGCGCTTGCCAGGTCGGGGTGGCCATGCACTCGTTGCGACGCCACACGCGGGGGTGCTGGGTCAGCGGCGAGCTGTCCAGCACGATGCCGGCGACGGCGCCGGGGTGCGTTTCGGTGTACCGGCGGAAGGCGGAGTGGAACGATGAGCCGTAGCGCGCTGCCAGGCCGGTGATGGCGTCGAGGGACACCTCGAGCTCGCGGGCCTCGGTGATGAATCCGGTCCGTTGGAAGAGGAGCTCGGCGGCGCCCTGGTTGGCCTCGCGCTCGAACTCCATCTTCGTCGAGGGCGAGAGCGTTTCGTGGTCGTCGGCGTAGAGCAGGTCGCGCTGGTGGGGAAGCAGGTGATGGGTGGTCTCGTGCAGCCTGATGAAGCCACGTTTGTGCTGGTTCTGCACCGTCGGGTCAACATGGATGACCAGCTCTCGGCGATCGACGAGCCCCTGGACCTTCCGTCTGACCGAGCGGAGCAGGGTCTGCATCTTCGCCGGGAGCTGCCCGACCAGGGACTCGTCGAGGACGTAGTCGTCGGCGTCGCGCAGCCCAGCAGCAGCCACGATGTCGTCGATGGGTGTGGGGAAGCGGTGGTAAGCGTCGGCGTCGCGCAGCAGCCGGTCAACGTGGCGGTGCAGGTCGGCTCGGGCCGGGTCCTCGGCACCGTCATGAGGCGGCACGAAGCGCGAGGAGGGCGGTCGCGGCGGGGGGATCACGACTTCCGACTCCGATAGATCTGCAAGTAGGTCGCCAGCGCCCGTTCCTCGTCCTCTGTCAGTTCCTCCGGCGCGCTCATCGCCTGGGACAGTGCGCCGGCTCGGGAGCCGTCGGAGGAAGGCACCACGTAGCCAACCAGGCGCATCAGGTCCAGGTACGCAAGATCAAGCACACCGGCCAAGGCGTACAGGACATGCGGGGACGGCGACGTGACCTCGCCCCGCTCAAGCTTGGCCAGGTATGCCGCAGAGATTCCGGCTGGCTCTGCGACCGCGCGCAGCGACTGCTCCCGCGCGTCGCGCCGCTGCCGCAGCGCGCGCCCGAGCCCGACTGTCGGCGTCTCCGGCATCCCTACCCCACCTCCGTCTTCAGCACGATAGTGCGTCCTGTGCACCACAGTTGACAACAGGGTCGAAGGCGCGCACCATGGTGCTCGCTGTACACCATAGTGTTCACTGATCAAGCTCGGTGAGCACACCCATGCCGGCCGCTGGCCGGCCCCTCAGAAGGGAGAGCCTGATGGCTCGCAGCAGGAGCGGTGGCCACCATCGCAGCGCGATCACCGGTCGCTTCGTGAAGGCCTCGACCGCGGCCCGGCACCCCCGGACCACCGTCACCAACCGCTCGAGCGCCAGCAGCTCCAGCGCGACCGCGCACCGCAGCGCGATCACCGGTCATTTCGTGAAGGCCTCGACCGCGGCCCGGCACCCCCGGACCACCGTCACCGAGAACGGCTGACCAACCCAGCAGGGAGCCGGGGGAGCCAGCCGTCATCTGGCTCCCCCGGGTTGCTGGCAACTTGCGACGCAGTCCCATCCTGCCGTGCCTGTCGAGAGGACCGCGCGTGAACATGGACGAGGCAATGGCGGCGGGCCGGGCTCGGTACGCCGATGCACTGGCCGAGCTCGCCCGGTTCGGGCCGACGACGTTCACCCAGACCGGAGGGATGTGCGCGGCGCTGGAGCTGACCCTGGAGCGCGGCTACGTGCTCATCACCGACGCCCAGGATTCGCTGCCGTGGGACCGCGAACAGCTACGCGGCTGGGGCGTGGGCTTCTACCCCACCCAAGACGCAAGTGAGGGGCCGGACGCATTCGTCGACAGCGACGACACCTCTGTCGCGGTGCTGGGCCCGCTGGTCGAGCGATGCCTGCGCGAGACCGCCGCGGCCATGAACGGCCGCCGCTGACGCCAGCCGGTTGGGGTGCCGGTAAGGAACGTGTTACCAGGGGCAGAGTGGGCCCATGTTGATCACCCGTTAGCGTGAGCGTGGCTGCG
>JAVXUM010141585.1:0-11996 GCA_035590655.1 Pouteria glomerata | reverse complement strand
CGTTCGGAGCGATAAAAAATGAGATAAAGTGAGATAATTTATGAGTTTGTAATGCGTGTAGTAAAACAAGTTTTAGAGATTTTTAGAGGTTTTTAGAGATTTCAGAGTTTTTTTTTTTTGGCAAACCAAACACTGTCATAATTGACTAAAGAGATCTAATGTCGATTTGCCGAGAGATTGGAGGGTTTTAAGAAGAGAGAGTGAGACGAAAAAGAGAGAAGAGCAAAAGCCGAAAAGATGAAGAAGAGAGACAAAGTAGAAAGTGAGAGATACAAAGTTTGTATTACAAACTGAGAAAAGATGAAGAGCGACTGAATGTTTAGGTTTAGGTTTGTGAAGGAAGAGAGAAAGAGAGGCTGAATGTTTGAGAATTTGTGAGAGAAAAAAAGGAATAATAGGGCTAGAGTTTGTGTGTTGGGGGTATGGGATTTTTGGTTAACTCACTTATTAATTCTGGGTAGACTGGGCTGGGTTGGATTGTGATGCTTAAACCCAAACCCTATTTAAAAATAAATTGGGTCTAAAAAATTGGCCCAGTCTAGTCCTATGAGTTAAATTCTCAAATCTAAGTCCCACAAATATTAGATTGGATTGGGTGGGTTATTTGAGCCAGTGAACTAATGTCCACCCCTATTCAAATTTGGCTCGAGATTGGCTTGACATACCAAAGTTTAGCCTCATGATAGGCTCGAAAAAAAAAAAAAAAAAAAAAAAAAAGCTTTCCTTTCCAAACAAGTAGTCTATGTCAATATTATTAATTAAATTGGTTATTATTTAAGTAGGCTAGTAGTTTGCATGCGACACTAATTTGGTTATTGTATTTAAAGTCATTGTGTCCCATAAAATAACATTAATATAATTATCATATCTAGTAGATTTGTATCCTAAAAAATTACAAAGACACTTAAGGATAACGTGATTTATTAGTTATTGTATTTAGTGAGTAAGTAAGTCACAAAATGTAGAGACACTAAGTGAGGGTGTGACTAAGGTTGATCGGTGGCCACAGTTCAATTTTGTAGAATACCTATCCCATGTGTGCATACATGTTATGATATATGATAATGATTATGGAAATAAAATATGATGCTAGAATACCTGATATAGTGAGACCTATGTGATGCACGATAAAAGCATACTATGTTATGTTATTGCATTTGCATGTTTATTTGCATAGTGATCACAAGTGGATCTGTGGTTATTTGCCTTCAAATTTTATTATAGGTGCTAAACCTCAAACTAATGTGGGACCTCGAAGTCGAGATCATTAATGTTGTTTAATAATGTTCAGACTTTAATTTTAGTTATCTACTATTCTTTCTTTTAATCTCTGGAAATATACTATGTATCAAAAACTTGTTTAATATTTGATGTAGTTGTAAAGACTACCTAAGCCTATATTGTAATCTTATATTATTGGAGTCCATTTGTCTAGTAATGGATCATGGCATAAGTTTATATTATTTATTTTGATGTATTTTCCAGGGTAACTGTATAACTCTAATTAATTTATTTATGGTCAATTGTGATTTGTATGCAATGATTGAATTATGTTTTAACTTGTGGTATTCAGGGTGTGATCGTTAATGAGCTTGAGTCACTATATGCATGTTTGGATAAGAGTAGTACTAGAATGGATAATAACCTAAGAAATTTAAAACTACACTAAATTATCCCATTATATATTATTTATCTTTCAAAATATTGTTTACATTTGCTATGCGCAATCTCATAAATTATCTCTACCATATTATACATCTTTCAAAATCCTATTTAATCTTATATATTATACCATCAAATTATCTACATTTCAAAATCTTGTTTACATTTGCTACACGCATTGTCATCGATTGTTTCGCTCTACTATTTATTTTTCAAAATCTTGTTTAGGTTAATAATTTCATAGACAATATTTGTTCGAGAGATTAAAAGTAAGGGACTAATAATAGTTCATGACTTACTTTATCCCCTAATTTTCAGGATTTACCATTCCTAGTAGCATTTGGATTATCCATTCTCCTAATAATGGATGAAAATTTTCATTTCCTTTTCATTCCTCATTATATCACACGTTAGCCAAATACGGTTAAAATAATTCTCTTTGAAAACTTAATTCAAATGTATACATAATCCCACCAATTATATTATAATACTATGTTAAGGAGAAGGCTATAAACTATAAAGTCAGGTTTTGGCTTTTAAACCACTGCGTGTTTGGGAACTCATTCAACTATCCAGTAGTGGGTTCTAGCAACTGTAGTGGATAAATACATTGTAGGAATTGTAATGAAAAAATGAAAGGTTGAGATACGTATTATTAAATTATTGAAAGATCTGCACCATTAAGATGGCATTTGATTTGTATTTGTATTTTTTATTTTATTTTTTTGTTTTTTATTTTTTATTTTATGTATTTTATGTTTTAAAAATTCTAAAATAAAAAATAAAAAAACACATTTTGTTTCATTTTTTCTCTTTTTCATGTTTTGAGATTTTTCTTATTCTGGATTAAAAATACTCAAAAAGGCTTTTTGTCATTTTGCATTTTATGTGTAAATTCATTTTCTACTTTCTAAAATAAATTTTAGAAATACAAGTGACTAAATATATTTTGAACTATTTTTCTTACTTTCAAAAACGCAAAATGAAAAATAAGTTCAAAAGGTATACCAAATGGCACCTAATGTGACATTTGGTTTGTATTTCTATTTTCTGTTTTATTTATTTTATATTTTAAAAATCTCAAAATAAGACAAAATAGAAAATTGTATTTAGTTTGATATTTTTTATTTTTTTTTATTTTGAGATTTTTTTTTTTATTTTGAGTTAAAATGCTCAAAAAGATTTTTTAATATTTTGTATTTCATGTGTAAACTTATTTTTTATTTTCTAAAATAAATTTTTTAAACACAAATTATCAAATGCATTTTGAGCTATTTTATTTGTTTTTAAAAATACAAAATAAAAAATTGAGATTAAAACAAACATATCAAATGACACATTAATGATTTGGACCATTATTTAATCATTGGAGAAAATCAAATTAAATCAGAACCATTAAAGTAGTTGAAGAAAATCAAGATGGTATCTCAACCCTTCATCACTGCAGCCCTTCTACCCTTCATTAGCTGGCTTATGGCATTTGAAATTACTAAAATAACCTCCAAGGGGAGCAAATGCAACATACATTAGGCAATTGTAAGGACAAAATGGTAATTCCAATACTTTAATAGCATAACCGTATAAAAGCTATTTTTTTTCCCAACCTACCATCACGTGCAATCTCATCGATGCAAACAAAGACAGCCATGAAATCTTGAATGAAGTAGGAATTATTTTCAAGGAAAATTATAGTGATTTCCCTTAAACATTTGATACAGTTGACTTCAAATTAGTTATATTATGTAAATATTTTAATTATGTCAATATTTCCATTCAATTATCAAACAAAATTTTACCTGTTGGAGTTGGTGTTAATTATAATTGTAGACATTGATGGGTTATTAAAAATATATTATCAAGCTCATTTTGTGTTTAAAATGGGCGAATAAGTTATATTATGCAAATATTTTATTTCTGCCAGTATTTTCATTTAATTATCAAACGAAAATTTACTAGTTGGACTTGGTGTTAATTACATTTGTAAAATAAAAGTATTAGTGTCATATTTAAGTAATTTAAGATTTATATGTATTCCGTCAAATATTTAAGAAAAATTCATGCAAATTACCCTTGTTTTTATGATCTAAATTATCTCCTAAATAATTTAATGTGAAAATAATAATTAACCTTCTTTAATCACCTTATCAAAATCAACATAGAATAATTGATTTAATCTAAAAAATTAATGTTTCTTAATCCCTGGATTAGATAAAAAAAAAACCCTAATAAATCTAAGTAACAAACGCAGCGCTCTCTCTTTCACCCATTTGACCCCTTCTTTTCTTTTCCTTTTTTTCGTGATCTCTCTCTCCCTCTCCCTTTTCTTTTCTTATCTTTTTTTTTTTTTTTTTGTGATCTTCTCACGTGATTTGTGAAGGCTGCAATTAATTCCAATTTGCATGCTAAAATACTCAGGGAAGACTTCATCAACAGTCACTTGGTCCACATACTTTTATAAAACAATAAAAAATTTGTATGAAATCTTTCAACAAAGAATATAAAGAACGTTTGGCAGCAAAAATATATTACCACTCAGAGACATACAAAGAAAGAGACGTTAAATTCACTTCACTTTTAGTTTTCCACGATCAATCTATCCATCACGATGAATAAAGTGTAAAAATCAAAAGATGAAATGCATTTTTCATACAAAAAGAGAAAAATATATCAATATTCAAAGCCAGACAAAGATTACTAAAGCGAGAATAAATTATTGTAGACAAATATGGGGCCTTGAAGACGTGAAACTGTCAATGGAAATACCATACATGTCACAAGTACTTTAGGTATGGTTTTTAATCAGGAGCAGAGACGTTCACTGATAAGCTTTTGCTTTATTCAATATTATAGAATATTAATATACTGCTTTCTGTGATCTTTTTTTGCTATATCTTCCATGACACACTATCTTCTGTGATAAAGCTGAGACATGTATTCTTGAAAACAAAGTTTCATTTAAATAACACAATGAACTTTTGCCCACATGATAAATCTTTACAGCCAAACTCATGAAAACCATAAATCAAGTGCAAATACTCTAATAATAATAATAATAATAATAATAATAATAATAAAACAGTTGCAAATACTCAATTGATTTTGATAGCCAAAATTGCACAAGAAATAGATAGACAGTGCATAATATCACTCTAGTTTCAATGTTCTCTTCGAATTTGCATTCTGTAACCGCTGGAACAATGGTGAGAATCTGTGGGTGAGGATGATTATGACCAGGACCAACGTATTAGCTACCAAGAATATTAAGCTCGCCAACCAGAGCTGCCAAAAGACTTGCATTCCTTTGAATTCGAGAAGATAACCCCACATTAACCAATGGGCTTGAGCTCCAATCCAGAAGAAAATAATTGACAACCCTTTCCATTTAAGGTTCATATTACTCCATGGCAGTATTAGAGGCAACAAGCAGAAGAACCACACAAAGTACTGTGCCGTAATGACCTGTCACCAAATGAATAAACTTAAATAAAAGCACAACGTAGTGCTCAAAGCTCCCGGGTCTGGGAAGGATCAGATGTAGACAGCCTTTCTCTGCAAGGAAAGAGGCTGAGTTCAGGGTTCGAACCCTTGACCCTTACATTGCAGTGGAACAACTTTATGGTTGCTCCAAGGTCACCTTTTTAAAAGAAGAAGCTTTAATAACTTCTTAAAAGCAAATATGCCGTACAAATTTCCCTATAAAAGTTACGTAGGCAATTATTTACATACCTTATTGAATGCTACAAATGCTAGTGTCTGGACGAAGAAACAGAATGGTAAATCCTGTGCAAAGCACAAAACGAGAGCCAGCTGAACTAAAAATTGAGGCAGAAAAGAGATGAGCTTTTCTAAAATTGAAAACTCTTGTCCGTAATGTAGATAGATGTGGTAAAAATATATTGAAAAATTGTGTCTTGGGTCTGTCCGAGTAAGGTGGTATAAAAGTGCCTCATGCAAGAACTCCCAACCATATAGATAGAAGAAAAATCCAGTACAAATGAAGAAGACAGCCCCAGAGATTAGTCCAAAAATAAGCCTCTCTTCTACAAACATGCTAATCAAAGTAACCCGTAGATAGTTTACAGAAGTAACTTTCTTGCTGCTAAAATTTTGGTTAGAACTCCATTCTGTAAGGGCAGGCTTTTTATGAGACCGGAAGTGGCGAGGATCAAGAACTAAGATGATAGGAAGCGCATAGATTATAGGATAGATTCTTAAATGAACAACAAACCCATACCAAATTGCAGCTTGAAACAAATTACCTGCAAAGCAAAAACATGACATCAAGAAAGTTCAGTAGAAGATTATTAATGTTTCACAGTGGTTTAATCAGTATTTTGTGCATAAACTGAGGAGAATTTCTAAAACACTGCTGTAATACCCACTCTCTCCATCCCAAAATTGCAGAGGGGAAGTCAAAGGGTAAAAACCATTTTTTCAACTTCTAAGGCTCAAAATATGATACACTTCAACTTCAACAAAATTTTCATTGAAGTTCTATCAAGGTAAAAAGAAGTTCCATTTTACCAATTGAAGTTGTCAGCTTTCCTTTTAAAGACCATAAAGGCAAGTAGCCCAAACTCTGCACCAAAAAATTGCTATTTACAACTTTAAGAATACTGCAACCCAGATTCAAATAAAAACAATGTTAAATCTTAAAATGGCGTAGAGGTTCGAGAATACCAGTCGACAATGTATTATACATTTTTACAAGCTTGGCAACCCTCCTTGATGTTGCCTATGCCTCTGATCAAAAAGGGAAATGAAAAGTTTCTCCTCCATAGAGATGTTTACGCATTTAAAACAAAATATTGAGTTAAAAATTGAAATTTCTTCAAGGATTTTTTTTAACAGAATTCTTCTCTAAATATATCAACATGCAAATGGCATACTCTTTTAATGTTTTGTCGATTCTTTACCTTCTATTTTTGATATCAAACATCTTGTCGTTGAAGATTGATCTAAACCCAATTCTAGGGCATTAATTCATATTAAAAAGAAACAGGCACCCTAATAAACAATTAGAATTTTATTTAATCTGAGAAGTTGGTATAAAGAAGTAGAAGTTACACCATTCATGATACAGATAATGATCCACAATATCATGGCGCAAACAATGGGCTCGCAGTTCCCACGGGTTCCAATGGTGAAGGTAAATGGATTGAAAAGCCATGCCATTACAGAAATGGTGCATAGTTTCTCAGGCACCCCTCGAAGCCTCAGAATGTTGTTGATGAACAGTCCGACAAGTAAATCTGTAGAGTGAAAGGGATGTAAGTTTCACATTGTCTACTTCTCTGGATAAGCAAAGTGGAACAGACAAAAAAGAAATGTCACCAACCTGTAAACGAAAACATAAAAACATTCAAAATGTCCTGTTCATGACCTGAGGCTAAATTAAGATTTTAAAATTACTGATACACCATCAATTGTTTTGTTGCAATCCATGCTTATCCTTGATTGAGAGAGAGATGTTGAACCCTTCCCACAAGCACATAAGAAAAAAGGTGACAGTAAATTGGAACCTCGCCATTTTCTGTGCATATGTATTTCTCATATGCTTTGCATGGTTTGAAGTTTGAACAAAAATAAATGAATAGATTTATAAACAATTGTATTGACATCACAGTCACAAGCACCTCATAATTAGTATGTGATAGCTTTATAACATGACATTCCAAATAGCTGGAATTCCTTACATGTAATAACCCAGTCATTATAATCACCACTCGTTTTCTTTCAGATCTTTAATAGCAAAGATGAATCCCAAGAAAGGATTACTGTCTACATCACGAATACATCAACATTGTTATAAAGTTTGTAAATGTTTGATACACCCACATAAACATTAACATTGTTGTGAAGTCTGATGCACCAACACATCAACCTATCAACAGATACGTGTAAATCTTTAAGTAATTAACATTCAATCAACTATATAAGATACAATACCCGAAGCTGAGAATAGAAACTTCCCCCACGAGCGATGGATGATTGAATTTGGAATGAGAAGAAATGCAATCAGGGGAGAGTACCGATATGTAGTTCTCCTGTAAGGGGATTTTCCAGAAGCCATTAAGGAAGCAGCATCAGAAAACACGAGGTAGTCAACATCTGTGTATCTGACCTCCATATGAGTGTCCTGCCATTCTCCATAGAGAATTAAAAGAAGTCGAAGAACTGCCGAGAACAGAAGCAAAGAACGAATATTTATTGATGGCATCGCTGCAATAACTGGGAAAAAAAAAATAAAAGAAAAGAAAGAAACCATGTAATTAGCAGTCATCCTGAATCTTGTTTCTATTATGTACAATGAGAAATAAGAAGTCCCATAGTATTCTTGAATAATTTAAAATTCTAAGATATACTCGCCCATCTAAGAAAAAATGGTCTTCATCTGTCCAATATTCTTGCTGAATGTTCAGTAAAATGATTTATGGAGCCAAAACAAGTAATATCATGATGTGAAACACCAATTTTATTACATAATACTGAAATTCTAACATCACAATTATTAGTAGGTACATAAATTGTTTCAGTAGAGATGAATAAAGAAATAATATCTAGGGCGCAAATGAACCCAGTCGTACACACGTGCATACAAAAACCTTAGGCAAAATGTATACAGAAACCTCAAATACATGCTACAAAATTAATCAATGTAAATAATTAGAAAAAAAAAAATCTAATTGACCTTGAAGGAAACAATTGCATCAGCCTTAGAATTTTGAATCTAAGGATAGAATCAAACCTTCGAAGGTACCACCCATAATCCTAATCCTATAAGTCATTGATGGTACAAATAGTAGGCATGAGTAAATAATGGAGTTTGACGAGTGAAGGTGAGTAGTTCTTTATACAAGCACCGCTGAATACAACATCTAAACTTGCCATTGCAACAAAAAATCCACTGCTGAAAAGAAGGAACACACATCACACCCAAAATCTAAGCAGCATGGATACGGATACTGCATACAGATACGATAAGGGTACAGACACAAATACGGCGATTTTTAAAAAAATAAGGATACCGACGAGGTGGAGATACAACAAAAAAATATAAATTTTGTATATTTTTATTAGATATATATAACATTTACAACAAAATTAATCAATAGACAAAACATACAAATCCAAACTATAACTGAATTATCAGATTACCTGCCAAGGATGATCTCAGCAATGCTGAGTTTGTTAAACTCAAAAGAATCTGTTTTTAGGATAAAATAAAAAGGAGTCTTCCAAAAGAAGAATTCAAATTTTTATAAAATCTCGTGTTGAAATACACCGTGAAAACATCATTAAAATTCTAGAAAGGAATTTGGATCATCTTATGCTCGATGAAGGAGTTCCACATATAGTCCATATGTTGGAACAATGAAAGGTGACACATTGAATGGGTATTGACTAGCAAAGTCATATTTCTAATCAAATCTTTCCAGTATCCTATTGATATCCCCATGATGATCAAGACCATGGTCATGCATGCGGCTGAAAATTGAAAATGGAACAGATATTTTTCATTTCATATTGTAAACTCAATTGGTAAGTACAAGCGAGAAATGATCTATCAACCATATCAAATCTGGTTTCTAAAATTCACAGAAGATTCAGAATTTCACAATGAATTTTTAGATTAGATTACCAGTATCCAATCCATATTTTATGTGTAAATCAATGCTGAATTAAAAACATGACTTTACCTACATGAATTTAATAGAGGACATGGCCCTTAACAGATTTGATTAGCGTCGTCAAATCCATATAGCCGACCCCACCTAATGGGAAAAGGTTTAGTTTGGTTTGATTTGGTTTGGTTTTCCAAACAAATTACTCATTGAAGCCGATGAAGTGGAAGCATACAGAGAATGCTCAAAACATCACAAACCATTAATGAGAGTTCAGGATACCTAGCACTAATTGAATTCTAATGACTAAGAATATCCAAATTCGGATTTTACTTTCAATCAATTCTAGGCTCTTCTAAGTATAGGTCTAATTATAGCTTAATTCTATCCAACACATGTTGCTGACTTTCAAATACTTCAAACTCCTTCATAAAATTAATTTTTAATATATTTGTATTTTACTTATAAATAAAGGAAAGAATATTATATTTGCACTTACATCCATTTCATCAAGTATGTCATCTTCCTTGCCTCCTCTACTAGTAGCACATGCAATGGTTGACAAATTAGATGTAGAAGCAGGAGCTCAATGCACATGCTCTTCAAAAAGAATGTGTAACTTCTCACAGATAATTCTCACACTTTCCATGTATGTCTCCAAATTTAATTTTTTGAAACAAAATTCCGTAAATTGAATCTTATATTGTCGGTCTAGTATTACTATAAAAGATAATACTGTATTATAACACATCTAGTACTTATCAAATTTTTCTTATCTTTTTTGCCATGGTATTTATCACATTGTCTGCATGTTGTGTCTCCTCCATGATAAGTAATTGTATCTTCCACGTGTCATGACAATATAAAACTGTTGTGGCATAATGAGACCCTGAAAAAAGAGTAGTGATATCGTAAAATGGTTTCAAAAATTTTGCTATTCATTCAAACCCTAAGCTACTCACCTTCTAATGGCATGTCTTGAAGTTTGTATCAATTAATTGCAATTGGTAGAATGCACAGCGAACAAGTAGAACACATTCAAGCATGAGATATGTGAGTTACACTTCATGGGCACATCTTGTCATATTTTCTTATGGGCACATCTTGTCATATTTTCTTACTACACATCAAAGACATCTAAGCAATGCATTTTGCAAATTCAATTTTCCTCCCTTTCGAACTACTCAGATATTATATATAACTTTATTAATTACTTTCAATCTTGCTTGTACAATTAAATTCAAGATGTGTCTTGTGCAACGAACGTGGAAAAAATCACCATCACAGATTAACGTATCAGTCAAGCTAAGATGCCACTTCAACACATCTACTAGCCCATCATTATATAATGCATTATCCAATGTGAAGCTAATTATTATTATTATATATATATTTTTTTTTTGTGCAGTGTCCCACTCTTTTAGTAAATGAATAACTCTTTCAGCATAAATTGGACAATTATGCAGCAGTGGCATATGATGAAAATTCAATATCTTCTTTTTTATAGTACCCAATCATTATCAACATAGTGGGCTGAGAAAGCCAAATACCCATTAGTCGTATGAGACAACCACAGATCTAATGCTAAGCATATCCTACTTGGAACTGATTCAAATGTGTGTTTTAATTTCTCCTTCTCTCTTCTACAAACTTTTAACACATCAACCTTTGCAGTGAATTTTGTAATAGATTTTACACTTGAATTTAAATAGCAATGCAATCCCTGAATCCTTCATGTTCCATTAATATAAAAGCATAGTTGTGCTTAATTATTGTTGTGGATATTTTTTCACTCTATACATCTTGACTTAGCTCCACAAAACAAAGAGAATTGTGGGATTCCTTTTCAGAGAAAACACCAATATGGCACAATAAATTTGAAGTGCCTATTTTCGAATCTGCAATATACTCCAACTCACATTTCCGACACTCAGCCCTTAGTTTCCCATACTGTAGAGGCCTCCTAACACATTTTGAAGTAGTGGAAGAGTTTTGCGCTACATATTCATCACTCTTTTCCTGCATCTCAATGTCCTTGCCCCTTATTTTTAAGTGTGTTATATGACAAAGTCACTATCAAATTAGAGAGGTGGTAATACAATTGGGTGAACTGAGTGGGCCCCATATGAAAAGACAATGGACTTCACAATTAATGCAAATGTGACATAGGAGCACTGAACCTATATAGCTACTAGAGAAAACAAACAAAAAGAAATGGTAAGAGTTCCTTAGAGCTGAAGGCTGATTTCTGCCATACTAGGATAACAACATTAGAATCCATAGAACAAATTTATTTATTATTTTTTTTAAGGAAAAAGATTAGCACATCTCAAGCATTATTTCCCCACCCATACATGTTTTGATTACTCCACCCTTTTGCTTATGCCATTAAACATATATACAAAAGTCTCTTTCTTGCTAGTCCCTTTTTTTCCCAACTAAAAGCGCACAGACAAACACACACGTCCATTGGGGAGTCACATTAGTGCATGAGAAACTATAAGAAGCATATAGTTTTATTTAGATAAAATGCATTTATCATCCCACGAGTCATACTAAGAAAATTGAAATGGCCTGTATTTATGCAATTTTTATCAGCGAAAGAACAGATCTAAAACTTGAACACTAGAAAGTGACATGCTGCCTATATTCATCTCCTCCTCTCATGCACCTTTATGTTTAATAATCCCCCCCCCCCCCTCAAACTAG
>JAVXUM010141577.1:0-17530 GCA_035590655.1 Pouteria glomerata | reverse complement strand
ACCTTCCACCCAACCATGCACTAAACAAAATTTAAAAGCATGCAAATTAAAACAAAATTTACACCTACATCAAACCATGCATTCTTGCCATCACTTGGCCATCCTCATTCATCACAAAGGTGAGGGGTATCACAAAATATGTGTTAGAAAGAAATCGTATGAGTGTTTCTATTTTGGTTTATACGAAAGCTAAAAAGTCTAAGCATCAAGTTCACTTGTTAGATAATAAATTAAATCTGAAAATCGTAGATCTTTACATGTACACCTTCACATAACATTCATGGATCTGCACACATCACGTTGTTCATAATAACCCACCCTTCCTTGATTTGTTGAATCAAGGTGAAGAGATTTAGCCTAACATTGATTTAATGGAAACACAATATGTAACACCATCAAAGAAACAAGAAAGAAACTTCATTAAATAAAAGAGGAAACAAAAGTACCGTACTTTAAAGTAAAATTATAACAAAGTTTAAGCACAAGGAATACTACAATCAATCGAAAAGCTAAGTTAAATCTTTCTTAAGCATTCTAAAATTTGTGGAAAAGAATAATAAAAAGTGCGAATTAAAGATGCCCCTTTACAACCGTCAAAGTTACGTATATATAACTGAATACGAAACCTTAAAAATCAAAATATTCCATACACACTGGTCGCAGGTATCCAAACCACCTGAGGGGGGTGTTCGGACAATGGTATGGTATGATTTCATTTTTCTTTCTTCTCCTGATTCTCTATCCTTGCCCTTGCTCTGGTTCAGATAAGGCGCCAGGGTGTCCAGACCATTGTGCTATTTCTATCACTTTCATCATCACTTATCTCAATGATGTCCTTCTTTCCACTGTATTTTGGAAACAAAGCAAAACAACTATTAAAGGTAACAAAAACTATAAAACTATTAAACAAATGCATGAATTATGGCCTAATTTACAGGTTTGTAATTATACTTTTCAAGTGTAATCAGTTTTATTCCACCCTTGGATCATAGGATAAACAATTGATTTGTTTTAAAAAAAAAAAAAGAACGGGTGTAACTGACTTTGTCAATATCCATTGAGTTTTTTTTATGAAAATATCTCTCAAACTATTCCCTTCTTTTTTTTTTCGTTCTTAAACTATCAAATGCACTTATTATATTTTTGAACTATCTAATTTTGTTAAATTTTGTCCGAACACTAACTCCATCTATTAAAATTAATAAAAAATTATTATGTCCAGGTTATGTGATCTTTACCCCACTCTAGGGACATAATTTCAATCCATGTCTAATTAGATTAACTAATTAATTTAATTTAATTATTTGGTTTAGAAGAAAGGAAAAAAAAAAAAAAAAAGAGTGGAAAAAAATTATATTTTTTGAAGAGAAATATCTAGGCTTCGTTTGGCAAAGTTTATATTTACTATTTTTGAAAAATAAAAATTTAAATAGAAAAATGTAAATAAAAAAGTGTTTCAATCTATTCTTTTCCTGTTACAAACATTTTTTTAACATTAACAATTTGCCAATTTTTGTTCCATCATATTAAAATGAATTATTATTTTTGAAATATTTTAATAAATTAAAATTATTTTTTAATAAATAATATAATTAATTTAATTTAATTATCAAAATTAATATGAAATATATTTTATTAATATTTTAATAAATAATTTAATTAAATTAAATTAATTAGACATTGATTGATCATTATACTTTTGGGGTGGGCAAAAAAAGTTACGTGACCCGCGCATGATAATTTTTTCGTTAACTTTAATGGATAAAGTCAGTATTCGGATCAAATAGTATAGAATTAGATAATTTGAGAATGTAATGAGTGTGTTTGATAGTTTAAGGATGAAATTAAAAAAATAAAAGAAAATAGTTTGAGAGATATTTTCATAAAAAATCTCATATTCATTTTCTGACCTTCAAAGTCTCTGGTTAACAGGTTGAACAATTCATTTGTCTTGTAGATATGTAAGAATCTCTCTTACATACTACGGTTCCAACACGACAATAATTGTAAACGATAAAAATCTCAATTTTCTTTGAGACGCAACTACATATTAATATCAGTATTTAGCCATTATTGAAAATTGGTTATTTTCTCCGGGAATTTTCGCTGATTTAACAGGTGAATGGAATGGTTGACTTCATTTTTTTCTTTTTTAGTGAAATTTCCTAGTATCATCATCTATTCCACTTGTATCATTTGATAACAAGCTGTATGTGAATAAATATCACCACTCCTCTAGGAACAATTTCCTTACACAGAGATCACTGAGCAGAAGAAATTCCAGCCATGTATATGCATTTACATTTGATTGTTTCGCTGCTTATAGTAATACGGGCAACAGGGGAAGGCACAGTCGCACTGCCTGGCTGCGAAAATCGTTGTGCAAGTATCAGTATCCCATACCCATTTGGCACACGGAAAGGATGCTACCTTGAAGAAAAGTTCCTTGTTACTTGCAACACAACCCACTATAAACCCCCCAAGCTGTTTCTAGGGAGCGGCAACCTCGAGGTCACTGACATATTTCTTCAAGGGCAATTGCGCATATTATCCTATACAGCCCACGATTGTTACGACAAGAAAGGCCTCCGTGTCGCCAACAACGACCCCTGGATCAGTTTGAGTGATTTCCCTGTCTCGCCCACAAGAAACAGATTCACAGCTGTGGGCTGCGACACCATCGCCCTTGTTACGGGTTCCCTGGGACAGCAGTACACCACAGGTTGCTTGTCTCTGTGTGACAGTATCAATAATGTGATCGACGGCTCTTGCTCTGGTACCGGCTGCTGCGAGACTGCCATCCCGAAAGGAGTAAGGAGTATTAACATCAGCGTAGGCAGCTTCTATAACCATAGTGGTGTGTTGAGCTTCAATCCCTGCAGCTTTGCCCTTGTGGCAGAGGAAGGTACTTACAACTTCTCTTCTGCGCACCTTAAAAGTTTTGAGAAAGAAAGGCCCCGGGTGTTGCTTGATTGGGCAATTGGAGGCCAAACGTGCGACGAAGCGAGGAAGAATCTCACGAGCTATGCTTGCAACGAGAACAGCAGTTGTTATGACTTTGACAATGGTCCAGGTTACCGCTGCAACTGCTCTGACGGATATGAAGGGAACCCTTACCTTCCTAATGGATGTATAGGTTAGATAATCACATATTTTATGACTGTTCAAAACTTTCAATTTTCCTCCTGATGTTGATGTTACCTATATATACATATCTAGTGGGATTGTGCAGTAATGTGAAATTGACTGTGGGTTTTCTTGTGTTTCAGATATCGATGAGTGCTCTTTTAATCCAAGCCCCTGCAACATGTCGTGCCATAATTCACCTGGCACATACTCTTGTTCTTGTCCAGAGGGCTATGAAGGCGATGGCAGCAAATATGGATCAGGTTGCAGACGCGTTGCTGTTACCAACAAAAGGGTTCCTTTGAATAACATTGCACTGGGTAGGTATACCAACACGATACCAATCATAAAACTAATTTTAAGTGCCCATTCATCATGTTTTTTAACTATTATTGGCAGGCGAACTTAGGATTTTTAATTAGTAGGGACAAAATTATATTTTTAAAATAAAAATATATTGAAAGAAAAACTTAAAAAAAAATTATAAGTTAGTATAATTTTTCAAATCAGTAAAGGCAATTGGCTCCGTAGGGACTTGTTTGTGTGCCCCAAGATCATTGGATCATGTGTTTAACCATCATTCATCATGTTAGATATATATTAAGGTCTTTTAACCATTAGAGGGGTGGCTTTGATACTAAACCTTTTTGGTTAGCAATTACAAAGCTTGACAGGACGAAAATCAGCAAAGACAGAATAGCAATTTTTTTTTTTTTTTTTGAAGGATAAACAGAATAGCAAATTTCATAACGAAAGAATTCACATAAAAGGAAACTAGGCCTTTTCAGTCCTTTGGCTCTATATTTCGTATCCTGCCTTGTTGCCTCCTCTCTCCGTTGCATAGTTGCATCAACTCTATTCAAAATGTGCTTTAGAATGATCTTTTAATGTGTTAATTTATCTTGTCAACTTTACCTAATCAAAGTAGAAATTTCAAAAATATAAGCTGCAAAAGTCTTGGCTTATAAATTCAATTAATTTTTTCGATCTTATACATTTAGTATACATATTCCTCTTCATTATAAGTCTTTTCTTGTGCATATATAGAAAGTCATTAATTATCTATATATATTTGTGGGATTGTGGTAGAAGTCAATGGGTTGTGTTCTTATACTAGTATTTGTGTACTTATCAAAAGTTTTTATTTATTTATTTATTTATTTTTGTAGAATTGACTATGTCAATGTATGTCACAATTTGTATCATAAATCAACAAATTAATCTATATTGTCCGTGGTTTAGTCCATGGACACATCTTAGAGGCCGTTTCGAGTGTAAAAAAAAATCCATTATTTAACAAAAATAAAATTTTTTGGAATTTGGAGTGTAAAAAATTGTTTTAAAGTGATAGTTAGATGTTTATATAACAAAAGTGAAATTTTTTGAAATTTGGAGTGTAAAAAATTGTTCTGAAATGATAGTTAGATGTTTATGTTTGATTTGATACTAAATTATTAAAAAAAATTTAAGGTATGTCAATGATAGAGAGATAATTGGTCATGGAATACTTTTCAAAAGCATTTGTTAGACATTTTCGTCCTTGTGAAAGCTGTAATCTTCTAGAGGTGTGAGACTTCTTATATTGGTAAAACTTATTAATCATCATCATGTCATTTTCCCAACCAAATATTGGTAAAACTTTTACCAACCAAACTTTTTTGCCAAACTTATTAATCATCATCATGTCTTTTGACAGTTCACACTGCATTTAATTTAATATATATATATATATATATCAATCTATTTTTGCGGTTCAAAGTGGGATAATATAACTACCATGCAAATTAAACTTGAACCCATAACAAATTTGACGGCAGAAAGAAAAAGAAAGAGAAAAATACAATACTCCTATTTCTCCTATTTTAAGCTTAAAGAACAATCCATTAATTATTTTTTTGTTTGATTACCAATTTGTTCAATTTTATTTTTTGATTATAATTTATTATTTTATTTTATTTTTTCAATAATCATGGTTTGAGCATTCAACTTAATTATATTACATTTTCTTTCCATCTTCAATCAGGTATATGGCATTAAGAAGTGACTCTATATATATATATATATATGCAGGTTTAAGCACAGGCCTTTTAGTATTATTTCTGGGAAGTTCTTGGACATACTGGATGCTCAGGAAGAGAAAGTTGATGAAACTGAGAGAAAAATTCTTTCAGCAAAATGGGGGCTTAATGTTACAACAACAACTCTCAAAGCATGAAAAATCAGCTGAAGCAGCAAGAATCTTTACTGCCGAAGAACTCAAAAAGGCCACCGACAACTATGATAATAGTAGAATCATAGGTCAAGGCGGTTATGGAACAGTATACAGGGGAGTATTACAGGAAAACACAGTGGTTGCCATTAAGAAATCAAAAATAAGTGATAAAAACCAAATCGAGCAGTTCATTAATGAGGTAGTCATCCTTGCACAAATCAACCACCGGAATGTGGTAAAACTCTTAGGCTGTTGCTTAGAAACAGAAGTTCCTTTATTGGTTTACGAATTCATCACTAATGGAACACTCTCTGAGCACGTTCACAACAAATCCCACGCGCCTTTGCTCACATGGGAATTGCGTTTGAAGATAGCAGCTGAAATTGCAGGAGCGCTTGCTTATTTGCACTCTGCTACTTCTATGCCAATAATTCACAGGGATGTTAAGAGTGCAAACATCCTCTTGGATGATAATTACACTGCAAAAGTGTCAGACTTTGGGGCTTCGAAATTGGTCCCCTTGGATCACACTCAGTTGGCTACATTGGTGCAAGGGACGTTTGGATACCTGGACCCTGAATATTTCCATTCAAGCCAATTGACAGAGAAGAGTGATGTTTATAGCTTTGGAGTTGTCCTTGCTGAGCTATTAACGGGACAAAGAGCGCTTTGCTTTGATAGGCTTGAAAAAGATAGAAACCTAGCAATGTATTTTGTTTCTGCGTTGAAAGATGATCGACTCTTTCAGATTCTTGAGGGTGGATTGGTGGTGGAGGGGGGGCAATTTGAACAAATAAGGGATGTGGCTAAGCTTGCAAAGAGGTGCTTGAGAGTGAGAGCAGAGGATAGACCTACTATGAAAGAAGTAGCGAATGAGCTAGACAGCTTTAGAATGATGAAAAAACATCCATGGGAAGAAGTGGATTTGTATCCCGAAGAAACTGAACAGTTGCTACATCAAAATTTACCTTCAGATGGCTACTCTGTTAATGCTCGTGGTAGTACCAGTGCAGGGTATGATAGCCTAAGGGACCAAATGATTGTGCCTTTAGATGGTGGTCGTTAGACATCATTAAATTTTATTTATTATTATTATTTTGTCACTAAGAGAAAAAGGTGCACATTTAGGGTTAAAAAATTTGTTTCAATTTTGTAACTTTTGCTATTCCATTTTGTACAAAGATTATTTTGTATGGTTTGTTTATCAATCTCAAAATTTTGGAATTGGTTCATGTAGCCTCCTTCATTTCTGAGAACATAAGGCCTTGGTTATAACTTCTACATACAACTCTCTATTCACATGTATTCGAAAAAACATCTTTATTGTCATTTTGATATATGTTGATAATCTCTTAATTACTGGCAATGATTTATCTATTATAAATTCCATCAAGTCCGCCCTTGCTAAAGAATATGACATTAAATATTTGGGTATTTGAAAATATTTCTTTGCCATTAAATTTGCATAATTCCCCTCTGTTGTCTTTATTTGCCAATGGAAATTCACTCTCAACATACCCATAGATTCTAGCTAACTTATTTTGTTGCCCAACTTCTTTTCTTTTGGAATGACACCTTAAACTTTCAGCTAATAATGGCTAACCTCTAGTAGACCCTAGCATTTATCATTGTCTTATTGTAATAATCATTTATCTCTCCATGTCTTGGCCTAATATAATTATGTGGTTAATTTTCTAAGCCAATTGGTGCACTCTTCTCTAAATTCTCACGTGATGTAGGCCTTCATGTACATTACCTCCTCAGATGGACACTTGGATATAGTCTCCTATTGTCTTCTAAATGTGATTTCCAAATCTCTACCTACATTGATTCCAATTAGGCTAGCTATCCCATTATTCAATGACCAACTACTAGGTTCTTCATCATCTTGGGATAGAGTCAATCTTATGTAGAATACTGCAATATAGCTTAAACCACTTGTGAGCTTCTTGGACTAAAAAACATTAGTTAAGGATCTCGTAGTTCCTTATCCTCATCCTCATCCCATGCATCTTTATTGTGACAATCAAACGCCTTGCATATTATTCATACTCTGATGTTTCATAAATGCAGTAAGCACATCGAAATTGATTGTCATCTCATTCTTGAAAAATATCATGTTGACTTCATATCTTTCCATCCATCTTTCCATAAAAGTTCATCTAGTTATTTTTTATTAAAACTCTTGATGTTAATCCATTCAAAATCTTTCTTTTAGGTTGTGCATTATCTATTTTCATATTCCAACTTGAGGGCAACTTGAGGGGAAATATTACTAGATGTATAGATTATTTAGTCAAAGATAGTCATAGATTGTATATTATTAGTCAAGATAAGTTTAGTCTAAGATTGTATAAACTAGGACCTTGCTGATAAACTCTCTTGCATAGTAGACATAAGTTGGATCTTTCTAATCATCTCCCATGTTGAGTATATATATGTAGCCTTTGGTCCAATAAATAGTACAATTGTGTCTCCCCTAAATGTTGAAATAGTTTTAAAAAAATGCTATGCTTTCAGCTTTCTTTACACCCTACTGGTGACGAGGGATAGTCACCAGTGCATTTTGTCTAAAATTATCATAGTCATAAGATGTCACCTTCATCGTGCAGCTATGATGATTTTGAACAAAATACACTGGTGACTACGCGTCATCACTAGTAGAGTGTAAACAAGGATATAAAAAAATAGTGTAAGCATAACACTACTAAATAGATTGATATACATTGTTGAGTCTATTTCCTAATAGCTTAAACTTTTGGGACTATTGTTGACTTAACATAGTATCAAAATTCTAGTTGTAGGAGGTCCTAGATTCAAATCTTGTTATTATCCATTTATTATTATTCACTTTATTTGCTTATGTAGGTGACACTATTTATACCCAATTTGTTTATTGAAGGTGCTTAATTTTTTTTATTCGAACCCATCTTATTTATGAAATCATTAAGTTAATTAGCCAAATAAACACTTACCGGATCATGCCTAAACTGTTGCACCTGCTCAATGGAGTGCTTGGTTCATTTACGGAGCTGCCTAATAAGGCTATATAATCATAATTACCCATCATCCATTTACAACATCACTTGTCTTTTTAAGTTGTTAAATAATGAACTACCACTTTCATTGAAATGAAATGTTTCACTTAGGAGAGGCTGACTTTCTTATAAATTTTACCAATTCCAACCCATGAGGTCTTTTCCAAACCTCCCCAAAGTAGGAGATATTGTCACCTTCAAATCAGTGGAGCTATTCAGGTAGAAATTTTGTCACTGATAATTGTGTTATGGGCCGGACTAGTTCATTTAATAAAGGAAGTATTGCTATTTGATTATAATTGCTGATAATTAGATGATTGCTGGTTTTTTGACCAAGTACTCCACCCAAGTGCACCCAACACATGGGTGGAGTTCTTCATTTGTACACACTGGAAATTACTCTTTTCATTTTTACTTTTGGTACTCTATTTTTCCTTATGTGTATAATTTGAAAGATGGGAGAAAGACAAAGTAAGTGTATATGTGAGAGAAATGAGATGAAAAGGTGACTATGTATGAGTAAGAATAGAAAGCATTGTGAGTTGAGTTGAGTGTGAGATTAAAATCATCCTCCATTGTATCTATTTAATAATAAAAGTAAGAAATCTTCATTGATGTAAGCAGTTAACCAAACCACATAAAGAAACACGTAATGTGGATTAATTAATTTCTTATTGAGAATATAACATTTAAGGTAAGTTACTTGTTGGGAGATAAGGGAGATATATATATGAAACTTCCTCAAATACTTCATATTCTAATCATGAATTTCCTTAAAACCTTTCATATTCCAATCAATTTCCCTAAAATCTTCAATGATTTTTAATCAATTTTATACTCCAATCAATTTCCCCAAAATTTTCAATTTTAATCACGAATTTGCATTAAATTGGAAATTTCAAACTTCAGATAAAATACAATCAAATATATGAATAAACAAAAAATCATTGAAATACAATCAAACTCAAAACCAAAGAAGAACTCAACTTTCTAACATCAATTTCAATACAATTGCTTCCAAAGTAGGAAAAGAATCGAAGATGGCATACCTACTTTTGAGTTCAAAATGCAAAATCTTGGATATGACAATGTCTATCAAAAACAAAACACAAGTCAATTTTTAAATGTAGCTTCTGAGATCATAAAATTTTTAACAACAGACCAAGAGCAAAGACAATCCGGTCACCTATGGAGACTTGAATCTGTGAACCACCGAAGCCAAAACCCTAAATATTGTTGATAATGAATAGAGAGAACACATTATGTATATAGATATAAAATGTCTATATGTGTGTTTGAGAAACGAAAACCCTAAATATTATTGAGAACAAAGAGAGAGAAAATGCTATATATAGATATAAAACACATATTTATATGTGTTTGAAAAATTATATGTGCTAAAACGTTGGCAGTAGTGTTATTTTTGAATTTGGAATTTTGCAAGGAAGGCACAAATAGTGTAAGTAAGGAGAAAGTGTAGGGATCGGTGAAATGTTGGGTTTAATTTAAATTTTGAAATTTTAATTCATTAGATTAACTAATTTTTTAATAATTATTTGTAAGATTTTATTTCAGTGATAATAAAACTTGTCACTGTATATATTTTAGGTGTTGGAAACTAAAATTTGTCACAATAAAAAAAATTTAATCCCACCAAAAATATTAAATTTTTAGTGCTAATTTCTTTCCTAACTTTCAGTGACGAGATTTAGTGATAGCAAAATATATTTCCACTTTTTTCTAAATATTAATGTTGTAATAATAATTTATGTTACTTGTCACAAGAAAAATCTTAAAATGTATTTTCAGTGATAACAAAATAATCTTGTCACAAAATAGCATATATTATGACAATGTTTTTCATTGTCACAGAAGACTCGTTATTCTAGCCTACTTTTCTTGTAGTGTGTCTTATGTTAAACAAAATTGAATATTTACCTTGAGGAGGAAATATAATATATTAAGTAAGTTCTCACACTGATTTTATTATATTAGAGTGGTGGTAGCCTAATAATTTCAAATTTCAAATTTTATCTAAAATGACAGCTGATATTTTTAGCTATCTCGATTTTTAGTGTTGCCTTGAAATCCTTTTTTAGTGTTGGTGGTCAAGTTATCAATTTGTATCGTATTTTTTTAACTCTTGAAATTGTTGTAACTTTGATATGGAGCAAGGGATTGGATTCGAGTACTTCATCGTGTGAAAAAAAAAAAAAGAAAAAAGAAAGATGAAGGTAGTAATGTTATGTTATTAGATTATTTTAATTATGTAGTTGTACTTATAAAGAATTATGTTAGACTTACTAATTTGTTTATATATATATATATACTTTGTATTTGTGTAGGTGGAAAAACGACCCTAAGAAATCACTTTACCCATTTTTTTATAACAATATGATGCCACATATATGTTCAATTGAGGTAAAAATACTATCTATATTGGTAATATATATGTATTTTTGATACATCATATTTGATGAATTACTTTTAAAAAGTTTTGCACTTACAGATTTTAACCTACTGAATCAAGAGACTTTGTGATGCTATGGAAGATGATACAAAGTTAGTGTGATGCTTGCATGATGTTGTTTTTATTGTTTTGTTTTGAAGTTAATCCAATCTTTGCTTTAAATAGATAAGACACTTTGGAAAGTTGTTGATTAGTTCAGTTTGACTCATGAAAACGTTGTTTTTGTTTTTTGTGTTTTGGGTACTAGTAGACCAACTTTTTAATTTATTAAATGACATGTTTCCCATACAAGAGATAATTTTCATGAATTTATGCAGATTGGTAGCTATTGTTTTGGGTGGTTTTTTTTTTTTCTTTCCTTTTTGTGTGTAGCTTATTCCTTCTTACCTTTTCTAAGGAAGTACAAGTAGGGCATTTAATATTACAATTTCAATTGTGAACTTGACTGTGAGATATGATTTTAATTATTTTCTATTTATTTAGGTTATATATAAATAATTTTATCATGTTTAATAGTTCAAGAACCACCTGTGTAAACAAATTTTAAGCTATACCTAGTAATTTAATCTTAGGATTTGAATTATCTTTGTATTTGACATTCTAGTAATCAACTTTCTTTCACTTGTATTGGTTTCATTAATTTTATAAAGGTTGTCCCTTCGGCATTTGTAGAACAGCCCTTACTGTTTGTCTTCATTTATTTAATAAATGCTAGCTCTTCATTTGTGCTTTCAAGATCAACATCTAATTTATTTGATGGTTGCAATTGGAAAATTCAATCTATAGTTGTGACTTTTCACCAAGATGACACTGATCATTTAACTAGTAATTAACTGCTATTAAAACATTACACAAATTTTCTATTCAATAAACAAACCATCTTCTTCTTTTGTGATTAATTCTATCTATCACATTCCAGGATTGCTCTGCTCCCTAATAGTAGGGTTCAAAGACTTCTAACTTGAACAACTTGTTTCCAACTTGCATTTTATTCCTAATTCATCATATAAATGATATCAATAGGACAATAGTTTTTGTATGATTGGTTGAAAAATTGCAGATCTTCATATATGTGATTCATTGAGAGTTGATATTCCTTTTTCATCCCAGTAAATATGTACCTGTATGGTGGATTTTCTGTTGCTTTCTACATCTTAAAATATTATTTAATTTTAACATATCTTTTGCTAGACACATTCATGGTAAAAGCTAGTAGATTATTTTTTTATCCTATTGTCATAACACTTCAATTCTCGCTAGGGAATTCCATTCGAACTTGACTTAAAATTCTGGAGGTTTTGGAAGCAAGGAGATGATTGATTTGTCAGCCGGTCAGTTTATGCTTATTGGTTAGCCATTGCTAACTAATTTTGCCTTTTCAGCATTCATGTCCATTTTTTGTTTGAATTATGCCTTGCAGGGGCTTTGACCTTGGCAAGTGTTTTGCTCTACTCGCATGGTCTAGAAGGGGTTGCAGTTTTAGAATGACTGTTGAAAATACCATGCTTTTTTTATTATTTTCTACGTGAAATTCAAATTTTATACATTTCGTTCAATTTTATACAATTTTAGATGCTTTGAGTTGCTTCGTCAACACACGTGTGAAGCTCCTGAAGCTTTATTGTACGTTACATATATTACATATAGATGATTTAGTAGTACTATCTAAAATTACGTTGCTTCAATAAGTATTTGTTGATGGAATATTGGAACACAGAATTAAGGCAGTGAACCATATGACCATTTTGGTCAAGCATGTTCTAGGCCTACTAATTTAGATACAAATACTGGAAAAATAAGATTAATTACAAGACTTTTATTTTTCTCAAACTTATTTCGAGCTCGAACTCGAACTTTTTTAATCGAGTTATTCATGAACCGATTAAGCTTGAATACAATATTTTCTTTATTGAGTCGAGTTCCACCAAATATTTGAACTCGATCTCAAGTCTGCTACCGAACTTTCAAGATGAGCTCAAACATGTTAAAATTTAGCTCCGTTCCGCTCATTTCCATCTCTATTCACCATTCATCATCTCCTTCATTCAAATCATAGGTGGCATCTTCTCTTCATTCCGTCTTATTCTCTTTTATCTTCTCATTCATTAAGTTTTTACCTTTTTTTATTTTTTTTTCTTTTGTCCCATATTATTAAATGATTATAATTTTACTTTTTCTTTTGTATATAAAACTATTAAAGTTGTTTCATGTAATATTAATAGGTGTAAATTGAACAAACAGGTTCCTACAAAGGATGTCACGCCCCCGGGTCCGGGGACCCAGGGGGTGAGTGTGAAACATGCATGACATGTAAACCGGGTCGTCATATCAGAGCAAATACACCGGTCACCCAATGGACTCACAAAACTCCATCTGCTATATAACGGCCAAAAAATTGGTCAAAATAGGTACCTAACAGGCAACCTGTGCAAGATATATATACATTGGCTGCCATACAATCATGCAGCAGTTTCATAACCAAACATACATCTCATCTAAAACCATATCCCCAATTCACATGATCTCACGGAAGTATAAAACAATTCCACTATTTTCATTCTCATAATTGCTACATGTCTTGGCCTTATGGCCATTACAAAACTAAAAGTAAAAGAAATTATATACAGGCCAATGTTCCCTCAAAAATACATTTACAATGTGCAACTAGCTCCACTTTTACAAAATATATGCCTTTCCTCGAGATCCCTCCTTCTCGTCTTGTGTGAGTCCTGCAGGGACATCTGTAGGGACGTGAGCACGGACGGCATGTACCTACAATACACTCCCTATAATATAAAAAGAATACATGTAGTAATCATAATACAATGCAACAATAAGAGCTCAACATTTAGACCATGAGAGCATATAACTCATGATTCAAAGTATAAGCAAGTTTCATAGACCAATTCGAGTATCAAGGGGTGCGTTATCAATTATCTTCAGTTAAACCATTATCTTGTTCATTTGTGTATACATCACACATCATCGGGGATTGGGTACCATTCTGGGCGACGCCACGACCCCCAGTGTGCTTTAGGGTGGCAACCCAGGACGACGCTATGCCCGTGTATATGCCTAAGCTAATACACTGCCCTCATTTCGTAGGCTACTAACCCACTGGTATGAAACACCAACCCTGTGCAGGTTTCAAAATTTTTGACCCGAGGGTACCTCGCCCCATTCTTATTTATGTACCCCACAATCCCCGGCACACAACTAATCATTTCGTTTTCTTATCTTCCATTAAGTTTAGAAATTATGTGAGGGATTTTATAGCATCAACATATTCATGAACATTTCATCTCAACTTGCACATTATACATTCATTCTTCATCAAGATCATGCAAGTGTTTTCATAATCATTAACATCTCATCTCAAGTCTCATGCATTGAACCAAATCATACATCATAGGCATAAACCAAGAAGAGACATATACATGACATGAAGAGAGGGAGAAACACATGTATGATGCTTACATAGGGTAAGAGTGGTGTAGGTAGGCTTAAAATATGTTAAAACGTCAAGTTGGGGTCAGAGGGGGGGTCGGGCGCCCAAGCCTAGATCAGGTCGAGCGCCCCAAGAGGGGGTGTTTTCTGTGAACAGTACCTCGGGCGCCTGAGGTCCTTGGACGGGGGCCCCACCTCGGGTGAACAGTGCCCAGGCGCCCGACCATGTAGCAGACGGGCACCCCCAGAGAGTAGAGTTGGTTTTGGGTTTTTCTCAACTTCAGGTTTTTGTGTTCTCCTTTTACCCCTACTCATTTTTACATGCCACTTGCCATTTTACACTCATTTTCCTTTCTCCCAAGATCATTGTAACGTAAAATTTTTAAGGTTATCTTCCCTCTCCTCCTATCACTCACTTCCAAGCAATTCTACTTCAACCACCAACACTTGTGTTAGTTACGTTTCAAAGTTTGGCTTATTCTCTACACCATATCATGGTTTTCTCTACTTCTCATCACCATGGTTAAAATTCAAATGAGGAGAAGAAGAATGTAAAATATATGTTAGGAGAAGTTCCTTACCTCAACCTCAAGCTTCAACTCTCTCAAACACTTCAAGAACTCTTCAAGACTTTGAAAATAGTCTCTCTTCCCTCAAGCTAGCTCAAACCTTCACAAGCTCAAGAACTTGGTCTCTTCTTGAAATCTTCTTCTTCTTGCTCCTCTTCTTCACTTCTCTTTTTCTTCTTCTCGAAAGTTCTCCCAATTTCTCTCCAAACTCTCCAAGCTCCCTCAAATGGCCGGGTGATGGCTTTCCTCAATGGTCTTTCTCTCTCTTTGATATTTTTCTTGTAATTTATTAATTTCACCAACCAAAGATATATATATATATATATAGATACAAACACTATGGCTGGCCAAGGCTTCTCACCTCACCAATATATACATATATACATATAAGCAATGCACACAAGTCTTCCATGTATTAAACTAGGGAGTCCCACCAATGGTTAATGCTCTTGACTTTCTTTAAGCAACAAAACAAACAAAGTGGAGACCAAGTAAAGAATGGCCGGCCATCTCTTCTTCCTCTAACCCGCTCACACACATATATATATATATATTTTGCTTACATGGAGGTCAAATTGTCAACCATCATCTTTACTTGGTCCAAATTAAGTTGTTGGGTCAAAATTGATATTAAACCATTACTTGGCTGGATTTCTTGCTCCTTTGCATTTCCTTTACACACTCTAAGTCAAGCACTTGCACTCCATGAAGCCACCCTCTAGCCGGCCACCTCTTGAATTTCACATGCACCTTCCAACAAAACAAATGCACAAACAAAATCATGTACTTTAACTCCCAACACTTAGAACAACATGAACAACATAACCTCTAACCACATGAACAAGCTCTAATCTCCTCTCCACAAGAAAGACATTAATGGTTTTCATTCACACCAAAGGTGGGGGTATCACAAAGGACCTGCTTATTTATTAATATATTATGGTTGTAAAATTTATATATTTCAAATGCATTAACAATTAAATTAAAAAACACAAAGAGATATGCTTAAATAATAATTAGGCTTGGGAAAATGTTTAAAAATTATTTTTCTGTTAATAATTAGGTTTGGGACAACTCATAATATTTTTTAAATTAAAAACATTAATTAGGCTTGAGGGTACGCAATTATTTTTTAATATTAATATATTTAAATTGGTCACGTTAACCATATCTATTTCATAAGAAAGTTCAAGAATTTGAATTTGTGATATTTTTAACCGTTAAATTTATTCAATGGCCAAGATTATCTCTTGTTCTCTCTACTTTGGTTTTTTTCTTTTTTTCTTTTTTTTTTGTCACTTTACATGAAAACACACTCTCTTATTCTTTTCATATTTTTTAAATATTTTTTAAAAAAATTTAAATTAATATTTTTAAAAATGTGATAATATTTGTAATAAATAATAAAATTTTACATATTTATTAAACACTATGTGGATACCTACTAAACAAAGTCAATTAAGATTTTCTTATTAAAAAAGGGTAAATTACATCTATCCTTCCATAATATTTGGATAATTACACTTAGCACCTACAACATTTAAAAGTTATACTTGCCTCTTTTATTTTAAAATGTTATTAACATTGACTCCATTCTATTAAAACTTAATAGAAAATGTTAAAATGATTAAAATTTTAGGTTTTTTTTATTTTATCTTTTATTCTCTCACATTTTCTTCAGTTTATTTTTTTTACAAAAATTTTTAAAAATAAGTAAACATGAGTAAAACAAAAATATTTTTGAGAAATTTTGTGAAGACAGCCGACAAAAAGTGAAAGACTAAGGAGTAAAATAAGAAAAATATCTAAAATTTTTAGTAATTTGGCATTTTATATTAAGTTTTAGTGATTGATTTATCAAAAAGGTGTCAATATTAACAATATTTCAAATAAAAGAAGGTAAGTTTAACTTTTAAATTTGGGTACTAAAAGTGCAGTTACCCCAATGTTAAGGGGAGGTAGGTGTAATTTACTCTTAAAAAATAATATTTAGACTTTAATTTTTTTAAAAAAATTTTTTAAGAAAATAAACATTTAAATTAAAATTTTAATTTTAATGTACATAACGCTTAAAATTTTAAATATATACATTTTTACTCCCAGTGTGTCATCTATATAAAATTATATTTTTATGCCTTTAGATGAGGAATTTCTAGGTTTTCTATGCAACTAGTTTATCTCTAAAAAATGAAGAGTTACTGGTAAGAGTGCAAAAACAAAATAATAATTGAGGAGAGGAGATAATAATTAATTAAAAATTCAGCCTCTTAATTGCTTAAAAAAAAAAAAAGAAAGAAAGGAAGAAAGAAAAACCGTCTTGCAGTAAAAGGTGGAATAAAGTTCAGGGGGAATAATGTAAAATTTATGCATTTGAACAATTCTTACATTTATTAGTTTGCAAAAATGACCTTCAGCATTGATTTAAAGCATCTCGATCGTCAACTTATATTATGGAAAAGTGTTTCGAGAGGACATTAATTAGTCGACTTTGATTTTTCCCATTGATTAAACCACTTTAAGGAGCCTCCAAGCATTTTCCTTTCACATCTTTCAAATCAAGACATACAATGGCAACTATTCAATTTTTATTTTATTTATTTTTTTTTTTTTTTTTGTGCTTCTGCAAATTGAACTCGCCATTACAATTAGCCCTCCCAGTGTTGCTGCA
>JAVXUM010141556.1:0-17548 GCA_035590655.1 Pouteria glomerata | reverse complement strand
ATAACATATAATGTAATAATAAATTTTATAAATAATAAAATTAATAATAATTATTTTTTATAGTAACGAGAAACATCTTTATTAAATTTCAAATACTTTAAAAAGGTCAATTAAACCATTGAACTGTGAAAAATATATTTACTGGTTTAATATTTAAGGATAATTTTCTCTTTTTTTAAAAATAAAATAATTTTTATCTTACTCTTAATCCCGATATAATTCGTTATTCTGTACTCGGTGCCCCTGAATCAAAATTCTGGGTCCGTCTCTGAAAGATATCTCGATGATTTTGACATGTAAAATGTTTAAAGTTACAAGACTCCATACTAATAAAATGTTGAAGTTATGTCTAAAAGTTTGGGGGATTAACATGAAGGATTATTTAAAAAAAAAAAAAAAATTCTTCTACCTTGGACTTTGGATGCATACTACTTTGGATCCATATATATTCTGTGAAGCTGGATTGATGTGAGCATTTAATTTTAAAAAAGAACAGATTTGCTCAAAAAATTGTTAAAAAAAAAAAGATTTAATCATTATATGTAAGGAAAAAATTTTGTCCGTTGAAATATAAAAAATAATAAATAGACACTTTTAAATTATATATATATATATATAACAAAAAGCACGTGGAAGATCAAAAATTTTAAAAATTTCCCAAAACAAAAATTTTCTACGTGAATATTGAAATTGCTGTGAAGGTGTGCCAAATTGCATCGAAAAGATTTAAATATCATTATATAAGGTAATGAAATTGTGAAGGTGTGCCAAATTGCATGGAGAAGATTTAAATATCATTACATAGGGTTGAAATTCTCAAGGTGAGAGTAGTAGGAGACTACTAAATCAAAGCATTAGATAAAAGAGATCTTTTAAGAATGACACTTTTAAATTAAATATATATATAAACAAACAATCAAACGCGAAGAGAATTGCATACATAAAATCAAAAGTTCTCAAGATTTCACAAATAATAAATATAAAAAGAATTATATTTGATTAAACTTATCTATAATAAATCTTCTAGGTTTTATATATTGAAATACTCAAGGCAAGGGAGGTAGTAGGAGAATGCTACATAAATCACTATTGATCAAAAGGAATCTTTAAGAAAAATGTAAAAAAACAAATGTGAAGTGGGATTGCAGGAAGAAGATCAAATATTTTAAAATTCAACTAATAATAATTTTATAAAAATACTAATGTGAGTAGCTGCAATGAAGCGTTTAAAATGATATAACTGCTTAAAAAAAAAAAAAAAAAAATTGTTGCATGAAGATTAAGAGTATAAAGGGGAAAAAAAGCAGATTACATAGAGAAGATCAAGAGTACGTTGAGACAGTAGGGGATCAATAAATCAAAGCTTTGCTTAAAAGAGACTAGCCTTTTAAATTAGATATATATAAAAAAAACAAATGTTGGATTCACATTGAAATTGATGAGGCTTATCTAAAAATAATTCTTCAAGCTCATGTATATTGAAATTGCTATGAATCTCAGTTGTTGTGAATCATTTAATTTTGGAAAGAATCATTTAATTTTAAAAAAATGATATAGTTACTTACACGAAAAAGATCAACAATATATTGAAAAGATTGAATGAAGAAGATCAAGAATATATTAGACAAGAAAAAAAAAATGAGAGGATCAACAGTAAGATTGCAGGGAGAAGATCAAAAGTAAATTAGATTTCTCAATGCGAGAGAGAAGTAGTAACAAACTATTAAACCAAATCACCATGAGATAAAAGAGATCTCCAATAAATTGAGCATTTTTAAATTAAATATATGATAACTCAGCAGATCCGGAAAAGCACTGGATGGTCCGAAACACCTCTGAGTCACCTGAAAATGTTGCTCGAACACCGGTGTGGTGCCAGCCAAAGAACCTCCGACGAGTAAGTTAGCCAGAGAAATTGAGAGGGTATTTTTGCAGAGTAACGGTAATACAAGGATTCTGCGTACCTGATCCCTGGGCGCCACCTTATTTATAGAGGATACCCTGAGTAGCTGTGCAGAATAGAGGTTACCGTCCATTGGTGTCATGCCACATATAACAGGATCCCGCGCCGATATTCTCTGCCCAGTCGTCAGTACCTCCAGTGGGTAGTGTTGTTAGTGGCGGATCATCGTTGAACTTGGCTGATCCCTCAGTGTGTGTACGCCGGATCGAGTTTGAACCATAAACTTGGGACACGAAGAATACTCTTCGTTCCCACAGACGGCGCCAACTGTTGATGATGAAATTTCAATGGTTGCTCGACCCGATGAACCTGACCCGGGGGAATACCAAGTTTCGCCGGAACCGGAAATGATCTACCTGTTCGTCAGGGACACCGGTGTAGTGCCTGCCAAAGGTAATCTGATGCTTAAGTCAGATACAATAATCTGGAGATAAATTGGCAGAGTAACAGCCTGAGTTCAAAGATTGCGTACCTTTCATAGTTTTGTATTCTCTCTTATAATGAGAGGTTGGTGTTTAGATAAGCATCAACTTTTGAGATATCCGCCAGATTCTTTGGTGGTTTCCATCTTTACGCGGGATATGATTTTACCGAATCATAACCGTTTTAGGAACGTGTTTTCTAATGATATGCTTTTCTTTTATAGGAGGCGTGAATCTCGGACTAAATAACTTCTATGGTTTTCAAATCTTGTCTTAAGCTCGGACCTCATATTAGTATGAGCTCGGATTTCTACTGGGCTCGAGCTCGAAATTCATCTTAAATCAGGCTCTTTCTGAGCTTAGGCTCTCTCCGGGCTCAAGCTCCCTTTGAGCTCGGGCTGAGTTTCGAAACATCAGATCTGGAGGGCACTTTGGTTTTAATACAATCCTGGGGGTATTTTAAGAATTTTAATGGGGCCCGAGAAATCTCTCATATCATAATTTATAATACAATATAATATAATAATTTAATTACTATATAATATAATAATATAATATAATATAATAATGTAATCATAACATAATATTATATTATATTATATTATTAATATAATATAATTAAATATTTTCTAAAAATAAAAAAATAAATATTGTAAACAAATTTACGTTTCCAAATGCTGTTTTAGTTTTCATTTCAGGAAAGAAAAACAATAACAGAAAACATAAAACAAAAAGTAGTAACAAAAAAAATAAAAACAGAAAAACGACAGCGTTACCAAATAGTCCCTTGATAAGACTTATCTCAAAAAAATTCTTTGTAAAAGAGTGAGTACTAGATGCAAAAAAATATATTAAAAAGAGAAAAAGATTGTATCAATTAGAAATTCTCAAAGTGAGAGAGGTATATGGTAGGACACCACTAAACTAAAGCAAAAATAGATATTTTAAATTAGATATATATAAAAAAACAAATGTGCAATCTAATTGGATGGAGAAGATTCAAAGTTTTCAAAATTCCACTAATAATAAATGTAAAGTAAACTACGCTTAATTATTTGATGAAACTCAAAGTGTGAGTGGTGATAGGAGGCCACTAAACCAATGCCATTTGCTAATAGAGATGTTGAACACTTTTCAATTATTAGATTGCATAAAGAAGATTAAGTTTTCAAAATTTCACCAATTTGATGAGGGTTATCTGAAAAAAATTCGGGTTCATATTGAAATTGTTGTGGAGAAATGATATTGCATGAGATGATTTAGGGAAAAGATTTGCTCGTTTGAAATCCTCAAAATGACAGAGGTAGTAGTAGATTACTAAACCAAATCCCTAATAGCTAAAGGAGATCT
The DNA here is from genome assembly GCA_035590655.1 of Pouteria glomerata. NCBI lineage: Eukaryota > Viridiplantae > Streptophyta > Magnoliopsida > Ericales > Sapotaceae > Pouteria > Pouteria glomerata. The sequence goes on along the minus strand of JAVXUM010141556.1, from coordinate 13,813 downwards.
TCAAGACATTTAAATTAGATATATGTCAAAAACAAAAAGTTGCTGCGAAGCCGAATTGCATATGAAGAAATATCATTATATAAGAAAAATATTTTATTTGAAATTCTTAAGATGAGATGCAGTTGGAGACCATTCAACAAAAACACTATTGGCAAATAGGATACTTTTAAATTATATATATAGGGTCGGCCTTGTGGTACCGAAATTAGTTTTTGTTTTTTTTACCTTATTTTGTCTTAGTATGACCTTTTTCTTTTAGGAATTTTTTTTTTTTTTTTTTTTATGAGCCCTAATTTTTAGGGTACTGATTGCATTAGTAAAAAAATAAATTAAAAAATTAAAAATTCATGTCTGCTCCCAAAAAGAAAAAAAAAAGTACTTTTTTTGTTATTTTTTCTTTAATTTTTAGTCAAGCTGACGCACGCAAAAAAGTTAGCGTTTAAAAAAATAAATTTTAACGAAGAGAAAGGACATTTAAAACAAAAGATAGTTAAAAAAAAAAAAAACTAAAAATCAATTTACGATACCAAACCAATCCCCATTTCAATTACTAAAGTTATTAACTTTATAATCATTTATGGTATGAAGTGATTATCTAATCCATTTGGAGACTCAACAAGAAACGTTAATAAAATATCAAAAGTTGAAACTTCTACAATAATTTGAGTGTTTGACAAACTCACAAGTTTTTTTATTTTTTTCTTCTATTACAGTAAATAATTATTACAGCAAGCCTTATCTTTTTTTACTTTTTTATTCTGTTACAGTTAAAAATTTTACTAAACACTCAAAAGTTGCCACTTTTCTACTTTGTTACAGTAATAATTTTACAAAAAATCTAAAAGTTACCAAAAGTTACCCAAAATTTTATTTTGATTTACCAAACACATCACAAATTATCATTAATAATTTTTAACAAAAAAAACTACTAAAACTTATTAAAAGTTTGGCCCTCGGAACACTTTTTAAGTTTGTAACTGAAAGTCCAAAATTTTAAAGAATCTACGATGTATTTGTTTTGTTTTGTACGTTCAAAGGAGTTGTGGGGAACTGGTCAATTCACCCCAAACAAATGAAACAACATATAGACAGTGTTTGGTTCGTAAAAAGATAAAAAAAAAATTTTTAAATTTTTAAATTTTATTTTACTGTACGTGTTTAGAATTTATAACTTATCTCATTTTATTTTATTTTATCTTACTTTTTATCATTTCAAACATACTCATAATAAAAGTTTAAAGAAAGTTTTACAAAAAAATGTGTCAGACATATATACAGTAATAAAAATTGACATAAAATAAGGGTATTTAGAATGATAAAAAATAAAATAAAATGAGATAAAGTGAAATAAATTGTAAATTCGTAATTTATACAATAAAATAAAAAATAATAATTTTTAAAAATTTTTTTTTTTATTTTTTAAATTTTCTAACACACTAAACGGTGTCATGTTTATAAACATGTATGCGTATGAATTACCAAAAGGGCTAAGAAGTATTTGCGTCCCTAATAAGTCGGTCGGTCTACGTTGGAGACCTTTTCGTGCGGGCCGTGTGCATGGGAAACTAGAACCATCCAATATTCTTCTAAATTGACAGCTTCAACTCCTTCCTAGACAGCTAGAGCTGAGCTGGTCTCAGTTCATTCTCATATTTTACTTTTGTCGATCGAGTCTGATCATTATTAAACAGCTCTAATTAGAATGATCGATATAATAATAATTTTTTTAATAAAAATTTATCTTAATAGGTATTCTTATATATTTAAAGCAATATACTAAGAAAGTGCTCAATTTCTTTTGATAATTAACATAAATTAGTATGTTTCGAGGTGTTTATATATATATATATGTATATAGCATTCAAGATAAGCCATGCAACAATTTATATATATAGCATTCAAGATAAGCCATGCAACAATTTATATATATAGCATTCAAGATAAGCCATGCAACAGTTTAACCCCACCCTTTAACTTGTGCTGATTTGTTGAAGGATAACCATCAGGACTAAATTAATAGAAACATCCCTGTTTTGTTTGATCTGATCTATTAACCGCTTTCACGAGAAACGGAAGACAGGGTAATAATATAATTTATATTTTATTTGTTTTTACCGTTCGATTAAAAAATATGACTCCTCTAATTTAAAGGTTAATACACAATCTTTCATGTGAGGTGCTTGGTTGGCAAAAATTTAGTAAAAAATACAATAAAAATATAATAATTTGATGTAAAAGTGATATGTGATAAAATTTGATTAAAAGAATTTTAAAAAAAGTTAATAGTTTTTTATGAGTTTTAGTGAGTTTTGATTTTTTGATTGGTAACCAAATGGGCCCGCAATTTGATCAGCAAAAGTGTGATATTGACAAAATTTATTAAATATACTTGAATTTGTAAAAATTAATTAGAAAAAAATTATTTCTACAAAAATATATAGATAAAAGTACTTTTTTATCTTTTTTTTTTTTATGTTAATCAAGTAGTTAAAAAAAATCAATACAAAATTTATAAACAAATTTAACTGTATTTTTTGTTTGAGCAATTAATTAATTTTGTATTTTTATCCAACTCATGAAAAAATTAGTACGTAGTTTTTTAAACTAAAAGAGGTTTTACGGTTAATTCTGAGCCAAAACTACCCTTAAAACTGAATAATATGAAACCAAAAACGAATATTAACTTAAGGCGCACAATTCGTAAAACTGATTCTTGCAACGTTTTGAAAGTTTAGCTCTTTTGGTTACAAGCACATCATTTCGACATAATTAATTCTGTAACAGCTCGGGATCATACCGCTAGTATGATATTGTCCGCTTTGACCCCTCGCGTCTCTCCCCGGCAAGCCCTCATGATTTTGTTCTTAGCGAGAGTAACATTGTGAGATCCCACATCGGTTGGGGAGGAGAATGAACCACGCCTTATAAGGGTGGGAAAACCTCTACCTAGTGTGACGCGTTTTGGAGAGCACTGGGGTTACCCTCGTCAAGAACAAAATCGTGAAGATTTGCCGAGAAGAGACCCGAAAGGTTAAAGCGGACAATATCATACTAGCGGTATGAGTCCCGAGCTGTTACAAATTCACTAAAACTCTCATTCGTTACATAGCTAATGGTAGTGTCATAGTGATAATGGATTCCAAACATTCATTATATTAAAGTTGTGATTGATACACTACTGGAAAACTTACCTTCGGCGCTGACAAATTCGGGCGACCGGCGAAGCAGTCGCAATTGGAGCACTATTAGCGACCGCCGTAAATGCAGGCGGTCGCCGATGGTCATTTTAACTCCCGAGGAAACCTGCTGGCCTCTCCTTCATTTTTGCTGTTCCAAACCATTTTTGCTCCATTTTTAGTCTCTCCCGCGCTGGTGGTCTATACTCCCCTTTTGCTCCTCCATTAGCAATCTTCTCTCCCGCGCGCGCCACCGGCTCAATCCACCGGCCACCGTCCGACGCCATCTCTGTGAGTTTTCCTCTCTCTACTGTAACTCTCTCTCTCTTCACCTCTCTCTCCTATTTTTTGAGTTTTTTTTTTTATTTTGGCTGCGGGTTTTCTGAGGGTGTATGTATATATTTGTTGCGGGTATTCTGATTGGGGGTGTTGTTGTTGTTGCTATGCCACTTGATATACGCTCGTGGGTGTTGGTGGTCCGATTACTGATACATTGGATCATCTGTGTTTCTGCTTCCTTTCTGCTTCAGTGCTTTGAACATAGAAACGAGTAGCAATGTAGCCCATTAGGCTTAGTTTGGAACAAGTATTGGGTTATTTTTATTTAATTTTTATTTTTTAAATTATGTGACATTTTTGACATTTTTGCATTCATAAACTATTACATTTTTGCATTTATTTTTTAAATATTATGTAAATTTTTTATTTTCATTTTTTTTTAAATTTATTTTTGTAAAATGTGAAAAGACTAGTACTGATATTTATTCTGGCTTCTTTGCTCCCTTTATGGAAGATGTCTTGAGCATTGGTGTGAAGTTCCGTGATGCCTGAATATGAAAGAGGATCTCACTTTTCTTCTTTTTTGTTGGTAAATAGCGGAATTGGAGATTTTGAGTCAAAATTCTTTTATTCAAATTATTTTGACTGCTGTAAGACATGGTGGCTCTTAAAATGTTGCTGGGGAAACTCTTACATGTCAATGGAGCAGTGATGGTTCACCAAAAAACTCTTCCCAAAATCAAAATCCGTTTCTGTGCTTTCCAAAATCACATGAACTGTCGATGACATTATTAGGAAATTCTCCTATTTCCTGCGTATACTTGATGAAATTTGTTGCAAAACACAATTGATTGTTCAGCAAATTCTACCCTTTTTTTTTTGGCTCGCAAGCTGACCTCGAGTGGCGCTGATAGTCATCGCTACACTGTGTGTTAGTCTCTTGAGTTTTGTTGACACCATGTCTCTTAATAACTGAGGTGCAAATCATCCCATGGCCAAGGTAATTAATTAAAGGCTCTTTCTTATGATGTCATAACTTTGAAACTCGTACAACCCAAGGTCTTTAGGTGAGAAAATAAGTAAAGAAAAAAAGAATGCAGACTTAGAAGAATTTTGGAGTTAGTTATCCAAGTAGGAGTACATTCATTTGTACAACAAACGAGTATAATAAATGAAACTCGTTTTTTGAATAAATAAGTCTAAGCTAAAATATTGAATAAACTGATTTGTTGTACAACCCGGGTTTTCATAAAAACGTTAATACAAAAGAAGAATTTACTTGAAATTGTTCAGACATCAAACGAATTTATCTAATTGGATGAAATTATAACTCATTTAAACAATATTTAGATAAGTTATAATCAAACGAGTTTGAAATTAAAATACTACTTAGATAAATTATAATATTAGGAGAACCATTTACTTTGTTGTCAATCTCTTCAAGGAGATGGATCCAAATTAAAATATGCTTAGACCTAATTCAATATATCACTTACCTCCAACCAATCTAAGTCCAAATCAAATTTAAAAAATAACAAATTAGAAAAAAAAGCTACATGATTAAAATTAGAAAGTTATAGCTATTTAGGGTTAAATTTGAGGTTATTTAATGATAGAAAACAAACGTAGAAATGCTTTTGACAATTTTATATTCTAAAATTTCATTGGTTTTGAGCCTTCTACTGTAATTTTTTATTTATTTGCATGCATAGAAAAACTTAGACCCCGTTCAAGAATTGTGTATGACACCCGTTTGATCATCCTTGACGCAATGAATTAAGTATTTCACTACATTCATTGTTCACGTGATGCACAAGCGGAGATTGATGTACATAATTCTTGAATTGTCCAGTTCGGACAGTTTGGGAATGTAATTATCCACCTTATCTTAAACAACTCATGCAAGTCCTGTGTTAGATAAAATTTCGGTGGATATCCTGTTGTTCTCTGGGTACATATATAGATAAGACTGATGTCTTTTCTGTACCGTGTACTTGGAGAACCACGCAGGCATGCTGCCGAAATTTTATCTGCCAAGGGGACGAAGCATTTGAGTTGTTGAGGATAAAATGGATTGTACATTCTCGAATGGGATAAGACCAACCACCCTGTAGTAAGAAGTTTACAGATTAGGGGTAGGTGAATTGCATGAACTACGATAACTTAAGCTAATTGTATTTGCTCACTTTAGCCTTCCACAGAAATAGTTACCGATATGGACAAGAGTTGGATTGATTTACCGAATAGGACATCTAAGGAATATGTGGAGGGAATTAAGCAATTCATCGCTTTTACAAATGGGTTTGGTAGCGAGTTCATCAGTTGTCCCTGTAGAAAATGTGCAAATCGGTATTATTACACACGAGATATTGTGCGTGAGCATTTGATCTTAAATGGGTTTTTGAAGAATTACAAGAATTGGATAAGACATGGAGAAGAGTATGCTCCTTGTCGTCAAGAGGAAAGAGTTGAGATGGAGGTCGATGTTACGACAGTTGATCCGATGATTGCAATGCTAAATGATATTGCGTGCGGGTTAGAGCCTGAAGGCACCACCCATGAGACTGACGGTGTGGGTTTGACTAATCCTCGGTCGGGTGCAGATGAAGAAGCGTTGAGATATTTTGAAATTCTTGATGATGCGCAAACGGAATTATATCCTGGATGTACGAATTTTAGCAAATTATCTTTTATTGTGGAGTTATTACACTTGAAGGCTTTGAATCAGTGGACGGACACATCCTTTGACATGCTACTACAACTATTACACAGAGTGCTCCCATCTGGTGCAAAGCTAGCTGAGTCGTACTACCATGCTCGTAAGTTAACTGAAAACTTAGGCTTCACATATGAGACTTTAGATGCATGCCCAAACAATTGTATGCTGTTCAGAAATGAGAATGCCCACCTCGATACGTGCATTATGTGCAAGACTTCAAGATGGAAAGACAACGGGGTTGGTCAGAATCGTCAGAGTAATCCGAGGAGGCTTATGACCCGTGGGAAGCTTGTTGCCGCAAAGCAAATGCGATATTTTCCACTTAAGCCAAGGCTAAAGAGGCTTTTTATGTCGTCTAAAATTTCTAAACTGATGAGATGGCATGCAGAGAATAGTAGGGAGGACGAGAAACTAACCCACCCAGCAGACTCCCCGGCATGGAAAGACTTCGATAATAAACACCCTAAATTTGCCCTAGATAGTCGTAATGTGCGGCTTGGCTTAGCGGCAGATGGTTTTAACCCATTCAGGTCCATGACTGGTGCAAATCATAGTACATGGCCAGTGGTGTTAGTTCTATATAATCTTCCTCCTTGGTTCTGTATGAAACAACCTTTCCTGATCCTATCCACTCTTATTGATGGACCCAGAGGCCCTGGAGATAAGATTGACGTGTATATGCAGCCATTGATTGATGAGTTGAATAAATTATAGGTTGAAGGTGTGATGACATTGGATGCTGAAGGAAATAAAATGTTCAAACTTTATGCTGCATTATTATGGACAATCAACGACTTCCTTGCGTATATTAATTTTTCTGGTTAGAGCACGAAGGGAGAATTTGCATGTCCTTGTTGCAACCAGAGTAAAAAGTCAATTTGACTAAAGCACGGTAAAAAGTGGGCCTACACAGGTCATAGACGGTTTCTACCCCCATTGCATAGGTTTAGAAGGGACAAAGTGTCATTCAATGACACTCAAGAATATGGTCCAACACCACAGATGTTGACCGGGTTTGATTTATTATCACAAGTCGAGCAGGAGAAAATACGCACAATATATGATTTCCAAGATCTGTTGGCCCCTCCACTACCTTCTATTTCTAGTGGGAACAGAAAGCGCGGTCATAATCGGAAGAAGAAAAATATTTTCTACAACTTACCATAATGGAAAGACAACATGCTGAGATATAACTTGGATGTTATGCACATTGAGAAAGATGTGTGTGATAACATATTATGGACCATTCTCGGTGTTAAAGAAAAGTTTAAAGACAATGCCAATGCTCATCGTGATTTGCAAGAAATAGGGTTGAGAAAACCACTGCTGTGATACCCTCACCCTTTGTATGAATGAGAACCATGACTTACCTCCGTTTGGAGATGAGATTGTGGATTGTTGTGGTTAAAGCTTATGTTTTTCAAATTGTTCTAAGTGTTGGGAAGCTAGCATGAACGGTCTTACTTGGTTTGTGCATGGTTGTAGTCAATTGTTAATGAGAAGTAAAGGATCAAATGGTGGCCGGCCATGTGATGTTTAAATAAAGGAAGAGTGTTTGATTAAAGCATAAAAAGGAGTTGGGAAGTGAGAAAAGAACCGGTGATGCAAAGGCTTGGCACCAATTTTGACCAAGCAACTTCAATTTGGACTAAGCCAACTTGATTTTGACCAATGGACCTCCATGTAAGCATATATATATAAATGAGAGAGTGAGAGGGTAGGAAGAGGAAATGGCCGGCCAAAAAGGGGGTGGTCTTCTAATTTGTTTTGTTGTTAAGTGTAAGTCAAGAGATGCATTTAACTTGTGGGACCCTTTGTCTACTGTACATATATATATATTGCTTAAACTTACGGTGGAGGAAGGCTTGGCTGGCCAATAAGTGTATATATGTATATCTATATGTATTTGGTTGGTGAAAATATTAATTTGCAAGACCAAATATCTAGGAGAGAAAGAGAGGCCAACTTGGAGAAAAAACCATTCGGCCACTAGAGAGAATTGAGAGAAAATTGGGAGAAAAAAAAAAAAGAGAAGGAAGAAGAAGAAGAAAAGAAAAGAAGAATCAAGAAAATGAGTAAATGAAGAATTAAGAGGAAGGAGAATTCAAGATAGGAACTCAAGTTCTTGAAGCCTTGGAAGTTTGGAGCTAGTGTGAAGAGGATGACTCCATCTTAAAGTTTTTGAAGAGCATGAGCTAAACTTTGAGGTAGGGAAAACCTCTACCTCCCATAATATAAATTTGACATTCTCTTCTTCTCCTTTGAATTCTATCATAAGTAAGAATAGCCAAAGGAAGCCATGAATCCTTGTAGGGAACAAACCAAACCTTTGGAACCTAATTAGGGGTAGAGTTGATGATTTAGTGTGTTTTGCATGATAGTGAGTGATGGGAGGAGAGGGAAGAAAACTTTAAGAACTCTAGGTTAGAGTGAACTTGGAAGATGGAAAAAAAGGGATGTGTGATGATAATTGGTACTTAAAAATGAACATGGGTAGAGTTTGGAGGTGAAAACCTAAAATTGGTCAAAACCCGGAGAGGTTACCACTCTCTGCGGGCACCCGTCTGATTGAGGTAGGGTGCCCGGGCACTATTCACCCGAGGTTGGGCACCCGCCTGAGGAGGTGGGGCGCCCGAGCTACTGTTCACCCGAAATCTCCCCTTCTGCGGGTGCCCGTCTGATTTAGGATGGGGCGCCCGACCAGCCTTGTTGACCCTCAACTTCATTTTGCACCCTATTTTATGAACACCAATATCACTCTTATCATGTTAAACATTGTAATGAACCTCTCCCTCTTCATTTTATATATGTATCATTTCTTGATTATAGCATGTAATATTTGGCTTGATTTACTGCATGAAATTTGAGTTGGTATTGATGCTTGTGAAACCACTTGACTTATCCTGATTATAGTTAAATGAATGATGCTCAAGTTGAGATGAGAATGTTCATGGAATAACTTGTGTTGTTAGGTCATAAAATGGATTGTGCTATATTTGAACTCACAGAACTCACAAACCTAATGGAACGAAAAATAAAATGAAATGATTGGTTATGTGCCGGGGATTTTGGGGTATGAAAAATAAGAATAGGGACGAGTTACCCTCGGATTGAAAATCTCGGAACCTGCACAGGGTTTGGTGGTTCATACCAGTAGGTTAGTAGCCTACGAAATGAGGGCAGTGTATTAGCTTATGCATACACACGAGTGTAGCATCACCCTGGGTTGCCATCCTAAAGAACGCTCGGGGGCGTGGCGTCGCCCGGAACAAGTACGTCGGAATAGTACACAATCCCCGATGATTGTGTGAAATAATGTGTGATACATACACAAGATGAAAAAGTTAATGGCTTACATGGTAATACATATATCTTGATATTCAAATGGCTTATGAGACTTGCTTATAAATTGAACCATGTGATAATTGCTATCATGTTGTGAATGTTGGTTTATTGTTATTTTGTCATATCATGCATATTTATATTAAGGGAGTATCATGGGCACACGCCGTCCGTGCTTACGTTCCTACAGATGTCCATGCAGGACCCACTTAGGATGAGTAGGAGCGGCTTGAACGCAAAAGGGAGGGGATGTCCATGCCATTGCAAAGATTGGACTAGTTTTGCATATTATCGATGTATTTTGAGAAAACATTGTAATGTATAAATTATTCTTTTGGTTTTGGGTTTGTAATGGCCATAAGGCCAAAACATGTACAAATTTATGAAATTTCAAAATAATGGAGTTGTTATACGTTGATTTTGGTTAATGTGGGTTTGGATGTGCGGCCTTGGATGAGCTTGTACGGTTGATTTAGAAAACCGCTGCATAGTTGTTTGGCAGCTAGTATAATTGCACAGATATTTCTATTAGGTACACCTTTTGATAAAATTTAGGCCGTTACATAGTAGGGAAAGTTTTGTGAGTCTGTTGCGTGACCAATGTGCTTGCTCTGATATGATGACCAGTTTTCATGTTATGTGTGTTTTACACTCACCTCTCGGGTCCCCGGACCTGGGGCGTGACAGGATGGTATTAGAGCCTCAGTTAGACTACCTAGGGACATGGGAACATTTTCATTTCATAATGCATGAATGCATGCAATTGAAGCAATGTGTTTTATTGTTTTCCATATTTAGCACTATGTGATATCGTTATTGATCTATGGTGTATTCTTTATGTGTAATTAGAATGTCACCAAGATAAGAGCTAAGAGGAAGAGGCTGAGGCTGAGGCCGAGGCCGAGGATAAGAACAAGGCCGTGCGAGAGGCAGAAGAAGGGGAGCAATGGATGCCCCAATGCAAGGGCATGATGTAAGCACCTCCATCCCGCAAGAATAGGAGGTGGAGCATAGTGCGGTGGCTGAAATGCCACCAGTGCCCTAAGGTGGAGCGGCGCCACCTATAGCACCAGCAGTACCTCAACCTGCTGCCGCTAATGCCGGGGCCTTCTTACAACAACTAGCTGATGCAATGGCCACAAAGACGGGAGGAGCAGGGGCAGCACCCCAACCGTAAGTTCAAGCGGGTGCGACTAAAAGCAATCTGGAGCAATTCCGGAGGATGAAGCCTCCTAGTTATGACGGTGTGGCAGACACCGAGGTGGCGGAGCATTTTTTGGATGAATGTGAGAAGATTTTGGAGGCGTTGGAAATCACTGAACCTGCCACTTGCATCACCTTAACCACCTTTCAATTGGTGGGGCGAGCCTCGACGTGGTAGAAAAGCATAAAAGAGGCTCAAAGACATGTGGGGCTGTCATGGGAGCAGTTCAAGGAGAAGTTCCGTGACCACTTCTTCCCCCAGTCACTACAGAATGCGCAGCGGGAGGAATTTGCCAACCTCATCCAAAGGAATATGGCGGTGCTGGAGTATGAATGGCAATTCACGGACTTATCCAAATATGCACCGGAGCTCATTTCCACCAACCGCTTGAAATGCCAGAAATTTAAACGAGATTTGAAGCCAACTCTCCGCAACAAAATGGTGATGCTCCGAATTAACGACTATGAAGAGTTAGTAGATAGGGCCATGGCGGTAGAGAGAGATTTGTTAGAGACCAAGACAATGATGGAAGGCCGCCGTGGCAGGGGTAGAGGAGAGCAGCAAGAGGGGGAAAGCAGAAAAATGTAGAAATGGGGTGCATCTACTTCTCAGGGGCATCCAGCCCGACCAACCAGCGTGACCCCCAGACTGCCTAGAAGAACGGAGGCAGGGCAGCCTATTTGTTATCATTGTTGGCAGCCGGGGCATGTGAAGGCTGAATGCTGAATACCCCCAACTGCGAAGAATGCCTGAATCTACGAGCTGGCCGGGAGGCAGGGCTACGGTGGACAACCGGGTGTGCTACCGGTGTAGGCAAGCCTAGCATATTCAGAGGTTTTGCCCCCAACTACAAGGAGATGTCGGCAGGAGAATAGGGCCAGGAGGCTAGAGTGGTCAAAGCAGCCATGCCTCAGCATCCCAGTAACAAACGCAACAATGGGGTCCTTCGGTGGGGACATCTCAGAGTGGAACATCTCCACCACCGAGAGGAGCTCCGTTGGATCAAATAGGTGGTAGACCACCCACCAATCAAGTGCAAGGCAGAGTATTTGCTATGACCTAGTAGGAGGCATCGGCGGAACCCTAAATTACTCGAGGTATTTTTCGAGTATGTTATTCTTATGCTGTGGTCTTGTTGGACACGGGAGCTTCTCATTCATTTATCTCTGCTAAATGTGTGTCTGCACTGGGCTTAGCAGTGAGCCCTATGGACTTGTTATTATTAGTGGAAACCCTGACTGCCGGATTTTCTTCATTGACATCCGTAGTAAAAGGGTGTGAACTACGGGTGGAAGACTTGTTTGACAGAAGAGAAGTGGTTATTCCCGCAGACTTGATTGTGTTGGAAATGCAGGAGTTTGATGTGATTTTGGGAATTGATTGGCTTGAGACTTATAGAGCCATCATTGATTGCCTTAATCGAAGAGTGACTTTATTTACCCCCGAAGGCACATCTATCTGCTTCTTGGTGGACCGATGCACAATGCCCGAGTTGCCTTTCTGGAGGAGTCGTGGAAAGGCAGACTTGTGTGCCTTATTTACCAGTATGGTGTTGGAAGATGAGAGTGAAAAACAGAAGGCTCAATTACCCAAGGTAGTCGATGAATTTCCCAATGTGTTCCCAAAAGACTTGCCAGGGTTGCCACTGAAATGGGAGGTGGAGTTTAGTATTGAATTGATCCCGGGCACAGAGCCCATTCTATCCCTCCATACCGTTTGGCATCGGCAGAGCTAGAAGAGCTGAGAAGTCAGCTAGAAGAGTTGAGAGCCAAGGGTTTTATTAGGCCCAGCACCTCACCCTGGGGTGCACCGGCATTATTTGCGACTAAGAAAGACAGGACACTCTGGAAGTGTATCAACTACCGGAAGTTGAATAAGGTGACTATTAAGAACAAGTACCCGCTACCGAGGATTGAAGACTTGTTTGATCAGTTGAAGGGATCTTCTATGTTCTCCAAAATCGATCTTTGGTCGGGTTACCACCAAGTGAGGATCCGAGAGGAAGATGTCTCCAAGACGGTGTTTCAGACTCGGTATGGCCATTACGAGTTCCTAGTAATGCCGTTTGGACTGACTAACGCACCTGCCGTTTTTATGGATTTAATAAATCGAGTCTTCAGAGAATTCTTGGATATATTCGTGGTGGTTTTCATAGATGATGTTTTGATTTACTCCAAGTCTGAGAAAGAACACGAGCAACACCTAAGGCTAGCACTGCGAAGGCTGAGAGATCATCAACTATATACTAAGCTTAGTAAATGTGACTTCTGGCTGAAAGAAGTCAAATTTTTAAGGCACGTGGTGTCCAAGGAGGAAGTGACAGTTGATCCCTCTAAGATTGAAGCAGTTTTGGAATGGTCTCAGCCAAGAACTGTATTTGAAATACGAAGCTTCCTCGGGTTGGCGGGATACTACCGCAGGTTCGTGTTGGACTTTTCATGGCTGGCAGCTCCATTAACTCGACTCACAAGAAAAGGGGTAAAATTCGAGTGGAATGAAGCCTGTGAGAAGGCGTTCCAAGAAATCAAGCAAAGGCTAACCACCGCCCCAGTGCTCATTATCCCAGAGGGAGGAGTGGGATACTCTATTTATTATGATGCCTCGCGAGAGGGACTGGGGTATGTCTTGATGCAAAACGGAAGGGTGGTGGCCTACTGTTCGAGACAGTTAAAGAGTCACAGAAGCAACTACCTCGTACATGATTTGGAATTGGCAGCCGTAATATTTGCACTCAAGACTTGGAGGCATTACCTGTATGATGAGAGATTCAAAGTCTTTTCTGATTATAAGAGTCTCAAATATATCTTTACTCAGAAAGACTTGAATCTGAGGTAACGCCGGTGGATGAAGTATATGGAGGACTACGATTTTGACTTACATTACCATCCCGGCAAGGCCAATGTGGTGGCAAACGCCTTGAGTCAGAAGACTCGGAGTGTAGTGGCCAACCTAGCTTTGAAGGAATGGGAAATGCTAGGGACACTCAACGAATTTGCATTGGCCTTAGAGGATGAGGCGGAAAAGGGCCTGTTGCACACGTCCGTGACTTATCCGGCCTTGGTAAGCAAGGTGATAGAAGCTCAAAGAAATGAT
>JAVXUM010141549.1:0-17550 GCA_035590655.1 Pouteria glomerata | reverse complement strand
TACCGACCTATTTTCCCTTTATGAGGATTATAGGTTGTGAATATAAGCATATCACAGAGTAAAAGTAGTTCAACCACTTGGAGTTGAAAGGGTTGAATCAAGGCATTCTTTCCATTATTATTTTATAACTTCAAAGTTATTAATTGCTGCTTTTCTTCTTCACTATTGGAATTTTGCTTGGTAATTGTTTTCTTTAAATTATTTATTGCTTTAAATTATTCGTAAATTGGATTGCGTTTAACTATTGAAAAACATAGGAATTAAGAAATCTTCAAACTCAATCAGTAATTATTTATATCATAATAAATAAATAAGATAAATCGGATAAAATTTAGAATTAAATTCATAGGCTCCCTGTGGATATGACCAAGGACTTACCTAGTTAAAACTACACCGCACACTCTTGCACTTGAGAGTATAAAGCCACTTCACATTTCGAGAGCGGTCATTAGTGACAATAAAACTCTTACAGTGTTCATATTAGCCAATAAAGCAAATGTCTCCTGATAGTTAATACCATATGTTTGCATATATCCCTTTGTCATGAGTCTGGCCTTGTATCTCTCTAGCAAGTTATCTGACTTGTACTTCACTGTAAACACCCACTTGTATCCCATAGATTTATTTCCCAGTGGTAAGTTAACAATTTTCCATGTTCGATTCTTCGATTCTTGTCGAGTGCTTACATTTTTTCTCTTATAGCATGTTTCCATTTCTCATCAGACAATGTCTCAGATAATGTATTAGGAATATGAATGGTGTTTAGACTGACTAAAAAGCTCCAATGTGATGGTGAGAATTTTTACACAATTTTTACTAAAGCTTACAATAGGTGTTTAGTGCATTCTCTTGTGCCTTTCTTAAGGGCTATTGGAAGATTCTGATCATATGCGAAGTCAAGAGAAATTTCTAGAGTTACGTTTACCTCATTCTCAAGATTAGGAGTTGAATCTTAAACTTGCACAGGATTAGGATCTGAGCATCTTGAATATGCCTACATAAATTTCATAAAGTCCAAAATTCATTATTCTCTATCTGAAGTCTAGTTTGAATGAGTTAAGAAGTTGACATAGACTGAGGTTGTTCGATAGGTACGGATATCGGTTGGACTGGCACAAAGGCTGAGTTGGGGTTCTGAGGAGTTGATGGTAAGTCAAGCAAAAATAAACCTTTGTCCTTATTATCAACAAATGATGAGGACTCCCCTTAGAGATAAGATTGAGTAAAATATGATTTTTGCTCTTCAAAAGTGATATCAATAGAGATAAAAAATTTCTTAATAGGTGGATAGTAACACTTATATTCCTTTCGGGTTAATGAATAGCCCAGGAAATACACTTGATAACTTTGGGATCCAACTTCCCTTTGTTATGGCTATGGACACGGACAAAAGTAGTGTATCTAAAGATTCTGAGGATAAGATAATTCTTTGTGCTTAGATCAGGATAAAATTGAGAAAATGTCTCTACTGGTATTCTAAACCCCGATAGCCTTGAAGGTAGTTGATTGATTACGTGTGCAACTGTAAGCATAGATTCCCCCTAATAAGTTTTTGAAACGTTTTAGTGGAAAAGAAAGGCTCGAGTTATAGCTAGCAAATGGCTATTCTTCTTATCTGCCATTCCATTTTGCTATAGAGTATTAATGCAAGAGGATTCATGGATAATTCCTTATTTTTGAAAATATAGAAATAAAATTTGATTGAAATAATCTCGAGCGTTATCTGATCTAAATCGTTTGACTTTAATACCAAATTGGTTTTGAACCATGTTATGGAAATTTGGGACTACACTGCTTACATCTGATTTGGATTTGAGAAGAAATATCCAAGAGACTTTAGTGCAATTATTAATAAAAGAGACAAACCGTCGTGCACTAGACACATTTGGAACTATAGAGGGTCCCCATATATTACTATGGATCAAAGAAATTGGGATTGAACTTCTCTAATAATTAATTGGAAAGGGTATAAGCTTGTGTTTTGCAAATTCACACACATTGCAATGAAAATGTTCACTCAGCCCTTTAAACAGAGAATGAGACAGTTTTTAAAATTCCAAAAGCTAGATGCCTTAGTCTAAAATGATGTATTTATTGGATGATGAAAGAAATGACAGAGAATTTATTTTGGACAATATTCAATATATGTGATTCTTCAAGATAATAAAGCCCTTTCTTCTTCTTAACAAGTCTAATCATCTTCCGTGAATCCCGACCTTGAAATATACAGTAAGAAGGATATAAAAGCATATTATAATTCATATCATGGGTGAGTTTTTGTATGCATACCAAGTTAGTGGAATATTTGGGAATATGGAAGGCATTTTTTAGTGTAAGTGATTGATTGATATGAATATCCCCTATACCAACTACAATAGTAAGAGAACCATCTACAATAGTTATTTTTTGATTACTTGGGTAAGGGTTATAAGTGCTAAAATTTAGTAAGGAGTAAGTCATATGATTTGTGGCTCCTGACTCAATAACCCATAGGTTCTTAATAGGTTCATCCAAGACAATTAGTCCTTAAGAAACAGAAAATTTACCTGAGAGTGCACGAGAGCACACACCACTAGGCTTCTCCAACATACCTGGATGCCCTTTTATCTTCTCGTTCTATTTCTTATTGAACTCAATCTAATGTTGAGACTGCTCTTGACTTGGCTAATTTATGGTGATATTGGCTTGGCTTTGATTTCTCGGTTATCTTCCTCGGTAGCCCCACTCTTTGCTACTCGGTTTACCATGTAGCTTCCAACACGTTTCTTTAGTATGCCTTGGTTTCTTGCAATAGGTTCACCAGAGAGAGTCCTTGCTGTCTTGTCCTGAAGATCTTGGTAAATCTGCTTTCACACTTTTATGTATTGACAGCTGTTCTTTCTTCGTAACCATAGCCGAACCTTCCAAGACTTGGGGTTCAAGCATAACTCCCCTACAACTCTCCTCAACACGAATCAAAGAAATGGTCTCATTTAGAGATGATACCTCTTCTTTGCCGAGAATCTGGACTCTGACTTGATCAAACTCAACGTTAAGTCCTGGCAAGAAAGCCGTAAACTCGATTATTTTCAATGAAACGTTTTAGGATTGCTGTATATGCTACTTATTTAGTGTCAATGCATCGATAATGATCAAGTTCTTTCATAGGTTTTGTAGTAAATTCACGTACCCAGTAACAGTTTTGGAGACTTGTTTTACCGATGCAGTATTAACTTTAATCTTGTACACTTGTGCTGCATTACGAGCTTTCGAATACATCCGTCGGATGGCATCCTAGATTTTTGTAGCCATAGATTAAAACATATAAGTGTCATTGATTTCAAGAGTCACTGAGTTCCATAACCATGACATGATCATATAATTCGTTTCGTCCCATGCATCAAACCTTTGATGGCTTTCCTTTGATCTTGTCCCTAAAAGATGGCTAAGGTTTTTTTTTCCCTTCAAATAGGTTCGAATAAATTGGACCACTTCAAGTAATTATTTCCATTCAACCTATATGCTGCCTGAATGTATTGTAGGTCACCAGATGTTTGATGTGAGATGATTTCCTCATATTGTGCAGCAGTGGTGATTTCTGACATATTAGATTAGCTTGAAAAAAAAATGAACTAAGAAAAAAAGGCAATGAAGGCATATAAAGATTGATGAAGGTTGGCAATGAAGACGAGATTTTTGTTTTCTTTTGCCTTATAGCTCTCATACTATGTGGAATTTTAAGAAAGAATTGAGTCAATTGTATTTACTTAAGAATGTGCCTTTACATAGTTACATATAGAATTACAAAGCTAATTATGGGGAGAGAAAATAGGATCTGCGTTTTCTTAACACTAATTTTCTGTATTAGTGGGATTCCCTAACAAATATCCCATGATTCTCGGAAAGTAAATGATACCTGTTTCCTAAACTAATGGACTGAATTCTAGGAAAGTAAATGATACTTGTTTCTTAAACTAATGAATTGAAAATTAAGAGAATCAATTGAAATTGAGAGAATCAATTGTCTATTTTCCCATACATACAGTTGGATCTATTGAAAAAAACTCTCATTTTTACTAGTTATACTATTTTAATTTATTATACCTTTGAGTTTGTAACACTTATAGATTGGAATGAATTGCACACAGAGATTGAATTCTAGCGTGTAAATTTATATATATAAAAATACTGACCGTACATCTCACCTTGGTGACCATTCGGATTACCAAGTGACTAGTTACATTTTCTACATTAATACTACATACATTAACACTACATTAACACTATCCTTCAAGCTGGAACATATATATTATGTGCTCTGAACTTTGACAAATGTATTTCACTCTAGCTCATTCTAAAGCTTTAATAAACAAATCAACTAATTGATCTTTTTATTTTACATGGCTGGTTTTGATGACATTCTATAATATCTTTTCTCTAACAAGTGACAATTACTTTTAATATATTTGGTTTGCTCATGAAACACTGGGTTAAAAGCAATATGGACAGTGGCTTGATTGTCATAAAACAGTTTCGTGGGTTAGGATCCTAGAACTCTTAATTCTACCAACATATGAAGTATACAAACCAATTCACAAGAAGTATATGCCATAGCCCTATATTCTGACTCTATACTAGATCTTGCCACCACTGTTTGTTTTTTATTTTTCCAAGATATCAAGTTTCTTCCCACAATATAATACCCAGTAGTTGATCGTCTATCTGATAGAGATCCAGGCTATTTTACATCTGTATAACCTTCAACAAGAACATGATCATTATCTCGATACAACAAACCATATCTTGGTGCACCTTTTAGGTTTCTCAAAATACGAATAATCGCATCCCAATGACAAAACCAAAATGGTTCAAGAAACTGACTCACTGCACTCCTAACAAATAAGATATCTGGTCATGTGACAGTAAGATAATTAAGATTCCCAATTAATCTGTGGTATCAACTAGGAGCATCCAATAATATTCCTTTATCTGCTAGAAACTTTGTATTAGAGTCCATTGGAGTATCCATTGGTTTGACTCTTAACATGCCAATTTTAAACAGAAGATCAAGAACATATTTTCTCTGAGAAAGAACAAAACCCTCATATGATCTTGCAATCTCAATGCCTAGAAAATATTTTAATGGATCCAAATCTTTGGTATTGAACTTAGTTTGGATAAACATCTTCAAATCATGAATTCTTTGAGTATCATCTCTTGTGATAACAATATCATCTTCAGATCATGAATTCCTTCAGATCATCTCCTATGATAACAATATCATTTACATAAACTAATAAACATGTCTTTCCTTGAGAGGAATGACGATAGAAAATAGAATGATTAACACGGCAATGTACCATCCCAAATTTTATTACTGCTTAAGTAAACCTTCCAAACCATGAGCGAGGAGATTGTTTTATGCCATACAGAGACTTTTTCAATTTGCAAACTAATCTAGATTCTCCCTGACCAACAAACCCAGGAGGTTACTCCATATACACATCTTCTGTAAGATCACCATGAAGGAAAGTATTCTTCACATCGAGTTGATGAAGAGACCAGTGAAGAATGCCAACAAGAGAAATGAAGAGACAAACTGATATAATTTTAGCCACAAGAGAGAAAGTCTTTAAAAAATTAGGACAATAGTCTTAAGTATATCCCTTGATAATGAGTCTTCCTTTCAATCGATCAACCGAACCATCAGGGTGAACTTTGACATTATACACCCATCGACAACCAATTATTGACATATTAGGAGGAAGAATGACCAAATCCCATATATTATTGGGTCGAAGAGGTAACAGTTCCTCTTCCGTGGCAGTACGCTACCCAGAATGTGATAGTACTTTGGACACAAAGTTAGTGATAGAAATAATAGATAAGGAGGTAACAAAAGAATGATATGATGGAAACAAGACTTTAGAAAAAGCAAAGTTAGAGATAGGATGAGAAGTATAAGTTCTTATACCTTTCCGAAGAGCAATTGAAAAATCAAGATCACAAAGTGCCGACTCAGGAATAGGATCTGAAGAATAGATAAGAGAAGATAGAGTGCCTGAAGTATCAAGAAAAGACTCTAAGTTACCTGCCGTATGGTATAAACTTGCAAATCAGGATGAGAAAAACGAAAGGAAGAAATTACGGGTAAATAGAAACTCTTATTTATATCAAAAACAGAAAAATTATTAGTAAAAAAATGTACATTCTCAAAGAATGAGACATTAGCACATACAAAATATCGATGGAGAGAAGGGTTGTAACATCGATATCCTTTTATACCCAAGAATATCCAAAAAATACACATTTGAGGGCACGAGAGTTAAGCTTATTAGTCCCATTATCGAGTTAATGAATAAATGCAACACACCCAAAAATTCATGGAGGAAGAAGAAAGATGGGTGTTTATGGAAACAACACATAATAAAGAGAACAACCCTTCAAAATAGAAGATGACATTCTATTAATTAAGTAACATGGTGTGAGAATAGCGTCCTCTAAAATCTTTGGAACCTTTATGTGGAACTTTAAACAATGAGCTGTTTCAACCAAATATAAATTTTTTCTCTCAGTAACTCCATTCTTTTATGGAATAAGAAGACAAGAGGACCCCTGAAGCATTCCAAATGATGTCATAAAATTAGTGAAAGGCTTGGAAAAATATTCTTTGGCATTATCATCGCGAAGAATCTTAATAGACACATCAAATTGAGTTTTTATTTCAACATAAAAGGACTGAGAGTTGGACAATAACTAAGAACGGTCTTTCTAAACCCATGTAAGCTTTGAAAAATCATTAATAAACGTATCAAAGTACTTGAACCCCAACTGATATAACTCGACTAGGTCCCTATACATTTGAGTGAACTAAATGAAAAGGACTTAAGGACCTATTATTGACTCTACGAGTAAAGGAAGCATGGTCATGTTTTCCTAGCTGACAAGACTCACAATCTAAGGACTAAAGTTGACTAAAACTTAGAACCATAAATTTCAACTTTTCAAAATATGAATGACCCAATCGACAATGAATTTCGATCAGAGCGACTGGAGAACAAGTGATTGATAAAGAAACAGATGAATCAGCCAGATATTAGTCCCTAAGCTTTATGTCTTTCTCCAATCTTCTTCCTTATCTTCAAATTCTTAATAACCACAGATCAAGAAAGAATATAATTGAGCAATTCAATTGTCTGATGAGTTTACTAACAGATAGAAGATTGAAAGATAAAGATAGAACATATAAAGTTGAAAATAGGGACAAATAGAAGAGAAATAAATTTTACCGACACCTTTTACTAGGTTAGATGAATTATTGGTTATAGTGACATTGGAAATGAACGAATATTGAATATCAAAAAATAATGTAGGAGTACCAGACACATAGTCTAAAGCACGAGAATCAATAACCCAAGATGTATGTAAGAAGGTGGGCACACAAGTAGCAGAATTACCTTGATAGGATAAAAAAACTATTAGAAGTGATGCCTAATAAGCCATTTGATACTGGATAAATTTGGCATATTGTTCTCTTGAAAGAGTCACAGCTGATGATTCACCTGTGATGAGTTTTTCTGAAAGTGTAGAAATATCAGATAAGATTGCATGAGCCTTATGGGCTAACTTTCCATGAAGGTTCCAGTGATTTTTCCTGACATGTCTAACACGACCACAATCAAAGCACTTAAGTCTAGTACCATGATCTCCACAACCTCCTCGACCGCGTTCCCCAAATTGAGACAGAGGCTGATAGATAAGACTTTTATTGTCTAAGGGAGTTTGACTGATTAAGGTAGAACGTGCAGAATTTGGAGTGGTGGATGAATTCTTAGAAGCAGCCCTCATAACCCTAGAATAGGTTTTTACAAATAAGGGAAGAGTAGCTCCACTAAGAATCTGGGTTTTTACCAACTTGAACTCAGAATCGAAGCTGGCAAGAAAACGGAGTACCACCATTCGTTCTCTTTGTTTCTACATTTTATTGATAGCCGTGGATAATGGATGCAATTAAATTCTTCATGGACATGTTTTAGAGAGGCAAAATATTCACTAACCAACCTTCCAGACTATCGAAGCTGAGAAAATTCTAGTGATAGGTTATACATCCGAGTAAGATCACTAGAGAAAAGTAGATGAATATATTCTTATATATTTTTATGTGTGTCAAGATGAGAGCACATGTCAGTGATATTAGGCTCCATAGAATTCCACAACTAGCTAACTAGACAAGCATCTTCTTAGATCCAAGCATCGAACTTAGGATCAGCTTTAGGAGGTTTAGACTTAGTCAGATGCTTCTGTTTACCAAACCCAGCTAATGCAATCTTAATGGCTTTGGACCACTAAGTGTAATTTGTTCTATTCAATTTCTTTGTTGTTAATTGTTGAGGTATAAGAATGGAATCACCTATCATTTTCTGCTCAAATGATTTCTTAGTAGCCATTTTATAATTAGCAAAAAGTAGTTTCAAATACTAACAGTGACAGACGAGGAAAAGAAAAAAGAGAAAAAATTATCCAATCACGAAATTAAAGGTACTGGTAGACTCGTTGGAAAGCGCAAGTACATCGGCAAAGAAGGTTGGAAGTTCGACGATGTCCCACACATCGGCAATCGCAGCTTCAATGAAGGCGTATGAGGCTTATGTGCAGACTGATGAGTGGCACGTGATAGCGCGTGAAAGACTTTTCGGTGACGGTTCTTCTTTTGTAGTGGTCGCCTCCCTTTGACGAGTACTTCAAGTTAAATGGAGCGACAAAATAGCAACAAATGGACGACCTGTTACTTGATAAAGACAGTAACCTTCGATTCCAATTTTGATGTTGTACGGACATAGCACTGTTTTTGTGTAACACACACAAAAACTTAACAGGATGTTCTAATACCATGTAATACTTATATATTGGAATGATTTGCACACCTAAACTGAATTTTGGTGTGTGAATTTATATACATAAAAAGAGTGACTGTACAACTCACCTTGGTGACGATTCAGATTACCAAGTGACTAGATACATTTTTCACATTAACATTACATACATTAATACTACATTAACTCTATATTAACGGAGTTCATCTATCTGTATTGGCTTTGTCATTTCTTCTATTCAGGCAATTAATGTAGGGTTATCTGTTTGTGAATAATTTCATGGTCTGGGAAAACCACGACAAGTACAAAATATGCACATTTCCACCAGAAGAAAGGTTGGAAACGAGCTTTGGTGTGTGCAGATACATTTAGAGCTGGTGCTTTTGATCAGTTGAAGCAAAACGCCATGAAAGCTAAAATTCTCTTTTATGGAAGGTAAGCTATTAGTTGTAAAGCTTCCATCTTAATTTCATTTGAAAAGGTTGAGAATGGTGATGTAAATGGTGTCTCTGATAGTTCATAACTTAGTTTAAAAGAGGAAGGGAAATGGCTGATGGTTCAGTGACTGAAAGAAAAGAAAATTTTAGATATTAATTTTTGTGTCTCCACAAATTTCAGAAAAGAGGAACTAGAGAAAATTCATGATTTTCAAGTGGAACGTTTGTCTGCCATCACTTTTGACCTTGTTTTTTTATTTTATACATTTTTTCTTTTTGGGTGTCAATCTGACAAACCGTTATTTGGACTTACCATCATTTTAACTTTATTGGATTTCCTTTTACATATGTAAACCTTCCAAAGTGCTTGTAATCAATGTATATGTTATGAACTTCAGTGCCTCTTAACTCCATACGTTAGTTATCTCACTTCAGTTTGGCAATTTATTTACTGCTCAAAAGGATGTGATGCTTTTCGACAGCTACATGGAATCGGATCCTGTAAAAATTGCAGTTGAAGGTGTAGAAAGATTTAAGAAGGAAAATCGCGATCTTATAATTGTTGACACCAGTGGACGCCACAAACAGGAAGCTGCCTTCTTTGAAGAAATGCGTTAAATGTCTGAAGCAACGATAACCTTCTGTTACATTGTGCTGCTGTATCTTGTTGCAGTTGATTTTACTAATCTCATCTTTGAATCTTTCAGAAACCAGAGCTTGTGATATTTGTTATGGACGGCAGTATTGGTCAAGCTGCATTTGATCAAGCTCAAGCATTCAAACAAAGTGTTGCAGTTGGAGCTGTGATTGTTACCAAGATGGACGGTCGCGCGAAGGGCGGAGGTGCTCTGAGTACATAAGTTTTTAATTCTATTATTGTGGCTTTATCTCTGGTCATTTTATTTCCTTAGGTTGGATTGGACTTTACGTTTGTATGCCTAATTTACAAAATATTTAACATTTTATTTAAAGATAATTCTTCTAGTCTTTTGAAATACAATATAACTTGTTAATGTTTTTTTGGTAGAAGTAGCAGTAGAGACCACTTCTTCTCCGATAGATGGTTTGCGCGGGGAACTATTCTCTTGGAATTCCTTCTTGACCTCATAAAGTTTTAGGCAATAATAAAATTCATTTATTTACTTATTAAAAAAAAAAAAAGGAACTATTTTCTTGGGAGTGTAGTTGAAAGCGTTTTCTCTGGTAAAAGTGTATTGCAAGAGTTTTTCTTGTTTTTGTAACTGAGATAGAAAGAGTGATTACTTTGTAAGAATTTATCTATATATTTCTAGGCTATTTTATGTTTATTACTGTTGGAGAAAAAACAGTGTCCTTAAATTAGGGCACCTATTTTCTAAATTTATGGAAAACACCTGATTTTATTTATTTATTTTTTTGAACGTTAAATTCTTACAACTAATAAAACCAAATCAAACAAAACTAATCATTTTCCCATTAGGTGAAGTCGGCTATATGAATTTGACGATGCCAATCAAATCTGTTTAGAATCATACCTTCTGTTAGGTCTATGTAAACAATTTTATGTTTAATAGTTTATTTCCAACTAATCATGGATCTTCCTCTCCCTATCATACTTTTGACAATCTCCACACTTTCACACCTTTTAACAAGTACTTTCATTGGACACCTTTTAACATAACCGAATCATCTCAAATGATTTTCTCTCATTTTATTTTTAATCGGTACTATTTCTATTTTACCTCTAATCTTCTCGTTCCCAATCCTATCTCTCCTTGTAATTCCGCACATCCATCTTAATATTCTTATCTCTGTAACTATCATCTTCTGAACATGATTATATTTCACTGCCTAACGCTTTGATCCATATAGCATCGCTGATCTTACTGCCATCTTATAGTACTTTTCTTTAACCTTGAGGGGAATTTTTTGATCACACAAGATCCCTGAAGCACTCCTCTATTTGGTCCATCCAACCTGAATCCTATGACTTACATCAGTATCAATCCCTCTATCCTGTTGTATCATAGATCCAAAATATCTAAAGTTTTCTTTCTCTATAATCTTTTGAGCACCCAAACTTATTTTTATACTACCAGTTGTCTTACTTTGACTAAACTTGAATTCTATATATTCTGTCTCCCATCGACTTAGTCTCAACCTTTTTGTCTCTAACATTTCCCGCCATAATTCTAGCTTAGTATTCATTCATTCTCTTGTCTTATCTACTAAAACAATGTCATCTGTAAATAACATATACCATAACACCTCATCTTAAATGTGTCTAGTAATCTCATTCATAACTAGAGCAAACAAATACAGGTTTAACACTGAGCCTTGATGTAGACCAATTGTGATAAGAGACTCCTTAATCGCTCCGCCAGTTGTTCGTATAGATGTCCCAACTCTATCATACATCTCCTTTATTGTCTCAATATATGCGACACACATTCTTTTCTTTTCCAATACTCCCTATAGAATCTTTTTAGGAACCCTATCATAGGCTTTCTCCAAATCAATGAACACCATATGTAAATCTTTTCAACTTTCTCTATACTGTTCCATTAACCTTCTTAGGAGGAAGATAGCCTCTATGGTTGATCTCCCAAGCATGAAACCAAATTGATTCTCTGAAACGTTAGTTGTTCTTCTTAATTTTTTCTTAATAACTCTTTCCCATAATTTCATTATTTGACTTATCAATTTAAACCTCGATAGTTTGCACAGTTCTGAATATCTCATTTGTTCTTATGTATGGGTATAGGAGTACTTTTCCTCCATGCATCAGGCATCTTCTTACTCTTTAGCTTTACATTAAAAAGTTTTGTCAACCAACTTATGCCATTCTCCCCAAGCACCTCCAAACATGTATATCATTTGACTCAACCGCTTTCCCATTCTTTATCCTTTTCAATATTTCTTTTACTTCTTCCCTACTGATTCTCTTATAGCACATATGATTCAATTGTTTCTTAGAAGTGGTAAGCTGTCCCCATTGTATGTCACTATTACTGCTTTGGTTAAATAACATGTAGAAGTAGCTCTTCTAGTACTCTTTTATCTTATCTTCCTTTACTAATATCTTTTCATTCTCATCCTTAATACATTTAACTTGGTTTAAGTTCTTGATCCGCCTATCTCTGGCTTTAGCAAGTTTGAATATTTCTCTTTCGTCCTTCTTAGTGTCAAGTCGCCTTTATAACTGCTCAAATGCTTTTGCCTTAGCCTCACTAACTACCTTCTTGCAAGTAATAGCTATTAATTTTTTTTTAATTATTATGTACAATGGCTCTTAAAAAATAGCTATTGGCTCATTTTGTTATGAAAGTTTTCTATGAGTTTATGGTGGGGGCTTCAATAGAATTATTTTTTTGTTTGATTGGCGGCTGATGGTAAGATTCTCATATTGATTATTTCATGCATAGGCATAACAGATTGGTGAACTGGTATTGCATGCATAAGTAAGAATAGAGTATTGGCTGGTCACATTGTTTTATGCTGACAGAGTGCTTTAAGTAAATCAATCCTTTGGGAAGAAAGGAATCGGGGGGGTCTTTTAAAGCGTAGACAATTCTATTATAAAGATTTTTTTTCCATTTTTTATTTTTTGATATCGGTGTTGGTCACGCCTTCCATAGGCATTTTCAGGTTTCATAGAGTTTGAGTATAGAGCTATATTGGTTACTTTTGCTTCTTTTACTTGTCAAATAAAAAAATAAAAAAAAAGAAAAAAAAGAAAGGAAAAGGTGCTGTTTGGTCCTCTCCCTAATTTCTTTGTTTTGGATTCCATTTGCTCCATTTAAAACCTGAATTATCAGTGTTATTGAAATTCTCTTCGGCAGGGGCCTTGTCATGGAAAACATGACAAGTGTGAGTGTCTTCTTTGAACATCTATTTTGATAGACTGTCATAAACAATGTTTTAAGATAAGCTTTATAATCTTATTTCTGGAGTTCATGTATTTAGTTTTTTTTTTTTTTGGTAAGAAGATATATTTAGTTCCATAACGAGTTAATCTAATTTTTGGATTATGTTGGATATATATGCAGCCACTGATGTGAATTGGAAAAAAATTGCTATCATATAAATTGCCTAAATTATGTATCTGACCTATTCAACCTAAAAGTTATGTATGGTCTATGGGTAAAGGTTCTCTAACCAACCGTGTTCGACAT
This sequence comes from Pouteria glomerata, assembly GCA_035590655.1. Classification (NCBI taxonomy): domain Eukaryota; kingdom Viridiplantae; phylum Streptophyta; class Magnoliopsida; order Ericales; family Sapotaceae; genus Pouteria; species Pouteria glomerata. The sequence continues at coordinate 4,107 of JAVXUM010141549.1, read as the reverse complement.
TTTTGTAACCCTAAAAAGTTGTCAAACATACATGCATTGAATTTCTGAAGTCCAATAACTATGAGCTTCAACAAATGAATATTCAATTTGACAAAATCAAACTACATCATGATAACCTTGTGATGGCGATCATTTGTTAATGTCAGTTGAGGCTTACGGTAACATAGCCACAGAATTTACAGGCAGATATGAAGCAGATTCTATGAAGCCTAGGAAATTAAAGCAAGTTGCTTCATTTTTAAGGAAGTAAATATCACCGAGGAAAATTTGGACTTGTATTTAAGCGAAAACCCATGAACTTGTAATTTGATTTGTAGTTAAATTTGTTTCGTAATGAAACCGGTTTAATTTTTTCTCGATGAAAGTGGCCCTCAACAAGTGACCTGATAATTTTTTGATGTGCCATTATTTTGAACGCCTCAATAGAGATTTTGTGGTTTTCTTGAACAACTTCTGGGTTTTGTTCTAAGTTAAAAAAAAAAAAAAAAAATGGCTTCTAAGTTTTGTTTTATATTTGTAAGTTTTTTTTTTTTTTTTCACATCCTCAAACAATACCTATGAGGGCTATCCCCCCTTTTCAAACTTTAAAAACAGAAAGAAGGATATGGACTTCCTTGCAGTTGAATTATATATCCTGACTTCAGTTGGGCTAGTTTTATCTTATTCACTCGGAACCGTTTAGGTCTGACATGAATATTATTGATGCCTACTGGACCTTTCTTCAAAGCATAACTAAGATGGAATCATTCTTGTGGGAAATGGACTCAGGCTGATGCATGTGGGTTTTTGAATCATAAAATAAAGCCAACACTTTGTTTTTGTGTTGGCGGGTTTTTATTGAATAAGTTTATTGTCATGTGATGGAATCTTTTCCAGCTTTGAGTTCTTTGTCTCCTTTAGCTCTTGTTTATAATTAAATGAAATTGAAGTTTTCTTTTCTCTTTGTTCCCCTATATTAAGTTTCGAATGCTGTGATATGATATTTTTAATTATGGATTTGTGATGGAAAAGAGAACGTTTTAATTGACATTTTGATTATTGGTGTTAGTGTATATATGTGTTGGGGGGAGTTTAATCATTCTAGAGATAGTTTAGTCATTATTTATTATTGTGTAGTAATTTTAACCATTGCCGTCGTATCATTGTACTATTGTAGGTCTCTAACTTATTATATATATTTACGATTCTATTCTTTGTAATACAATGAAAACTTTCAATCAATACAAAATACTTTGCCTTCTTCTTCTTTTTGTTCCTAAATTATTCTAACAATTTGTAAATACAGAGTTGCTGCAATGGAAAGCCCTATTATATTTATTGGAACTAGAAAGCTTATGGATGGAAGGATTGAGATAGATGTAAGTCATAGGATTCAGGTTGGGAAGACCAAATGGCGGAGTGTTTCAGGTGTCTTGTGTGATTAAAAAGTTTCTCTCAAGGTGAAAGGAAACTATTATAAGGTGGCAGTAAGACTAGCGTTATTATATAGATCAGAGTGTTGGGCAGTAAAACATAATTATGTTTAGAATATGGCAATTGCGGAGATGAGAATGTTAAGATGGTTGTGCGGGATAACAAGGAGAGATAGAATTAAGAACGAGAAGATTAGGGTTTAAGTAGAAATAGCACCCATTGAAGATAAAATGAGGAAAAATCGACTAAAATAGTTCGGTTATGTTAGAAAACGTCCAACGGAGGCACCAGTTAAAAGATGTGAAAGTATAGAGATTGCTAAGAGTATGAGAGAGAGAGGGAGAGGGAGACCCAAAAGCTGTTGGAAAGAAATTATTAAACATGACCTTACTTACATAGATTTAACGGAGAATATGATCCTTAATAGATTTGATTGGCGTCGTCAAATCGATATAATCGACTTTACCTAGTGGGAAAATGTTTAATTTGATTTGATTTGATTTAGTTTGAAGAGCAAATGGATGAGTTTGAAGTTTGATGTTAAACCATTCAGTTGTCTTTTTGGTTACCGTCTGCTTCTTACTTTCACGGTACATTAATTTTTTACATCATTTTTTCTGGGCCATTTCAGTTTATCATTATTTAAAGTACGTCTGAATCTTTTTTAATTATATATATATATATACATATATTTTGGCTTGCATTTCATCTAGGCATGGGTGACTTGTCTGGATTCACGGACAAAATTCAAGAAGTTGTACCTATGGATCAGCAGCCTGAACTTCTGCAAAAGCTTTCTGAAGGAAACTTTACCTTGAGGATTATGTACGAGCAATTTCAAAACGTGCTCAAAATGGGTCCTACTGGACAGGTTTGTGAGTTAAATTTTTGGTTTCATTGAACCTAGATCAAAGATCCACTCTATCATCGTGTTCAGAGTGACAAATTCTCTCCTGATTGCTGCTAGCTGCTTAACAATTTTGTGTAATTCTTGATATTTGTGAATCATTGGCTTTCATTACAGAAGCTTTTATAAGCATCACTTTAATATTAGATTGTGCTGTTTCCTTTATAGAATATGATGCAATAGTTTTGGTAGCAAATTGACAATATATAACGATAGTTTTTACAAGGAATCTACCCTGCCCAAAACCTTAAAAGATTTCTCAACTGTTAAAACAAGGATCAATGAAAGGGAAAAATGTTCACTGTGTTTCTTTTACAATGACAGAAATTCAGAATATATATAGGCCTATACAACTTAATCCCAGGAGCTATTCTAGGAAGGAAATAATTGACTGTACAAATATAAGGTAAATTGGCTGGTGATTATTCTAGGAACCATAAATAGAAGATTGACTGGTGATTATTAGCTCATTCCATTCCTTGATTTCTGATTCTATGTATATCAGTAGCTGGTGCTGGGTTGGATCCTTCATCAATTGATTCCAATTAGCTAATCTTTGTGAGATTTAATTTTGAATTCGTCATTTGTCGATATCCTTGAACCAGCAGAGAGAACACCCCCATTTTGGGTGCAAACCAACCTAACGACTCGTTCATAGACGTTTGGACACAATTGGGCAGTGGCCATTTCATCAAAATGGTAGGTCCTGGCCCGTTTGAACGGCATCGGGTAGTAGGGAATCTATTTCAACGGTTCCCCAATTCACATTTGGACGCTTTGCAACTTATGAAATTTGCTTTTATTACTCTGTAAGTGCTCCATTTACGTTGATCAACATTGCTATGTTCCAGTCAAGTAGTACATGCAAATGAACTAGCTATTATTTAGCAGAGCATACGCTAAATTTTATATCTAATTTCTATTTTTCATTTTACCACTCAATATTCATGCATTCAAACACGTGCATATTGTTCCATCTTGTTTGTTAACATATAATACATGTCATTTACTCATTGTTCAACTAGCCATTTTTATATCTGATTACACTTGAAGAGTGCAATCATTTTCTTGATTTCTTATTGTTATTAATAAAGTTTTATTGTTAATTATTCTAAATTAATAATATTTTAAAATTCTTACTTAATCTTTCTCTTTATTCAGCAAATGTGTATAGAAGCAAAGGAAAGACCCATGATTTGTGTTTGAGACGTCGAGGAGCTTAAAGAGGACATTGAGGAGCTTAGAAAGGATGGAGAACAAGCAAAGGATGAAGAACAAGGTACCCAAAAGCCATAATACCAAAACAGAGGTTAACAGCAGAAAAATCAAACACTCACTGCCTTTTGAAGTTCTAACGGCAGCCTCTGCCGTTCTAACGGCGTGCTAACACCAGCTTCCAGATTATTCCGTGTTTAGGGTTTTTCTGATTGCCTATATATACATGCCATGTATCAGACTTAAGGGAGGCCGTACTTACGTTTTAGGATCAATTTTCTGAGAGTTTTACATTATTTTTGAGTGTTTTCTTTCATTAGTAGATTAAAAGTTTGGATCTACGCATTGTTTACGCAGCAGAATTTAATACAAGATTGCAGATTTTTGTTCTTCAATGGAGTTTGCTTTTTGTACTTCTCTTTTTCTTTTTTGTTTCGTTTCTTCTTTTAACATGCTAGCATAGATTCTTTCTTGATTCAACCCATCAATGATGGGTGAATCTTTATTCGAATGTTGGATGTGATCGAATCCGAGCATGCAACGTAAAAGTTGCATGTTAGGGTTCTTGATTT
>JAVXUM010141527.1:0-17556 GCA_035590655.1 Pouteria glomerata | reverse complement strand
TGTAATTACAAAACTACATTTTTAAATAAAAACATACAATTATTTATATAATTTTTTATGCTTCTTTGTTATATTGAGTTTATTATTATTTATTATTTTTGTTTCCAAAAATGCAAGAAAAATGAGGAGATAATAGAGATTAGCAGTGGCGAAGATGCTGAAGGAAGCACTACTGTCCGGACGCTCCGTCGCTCCCTTCGGACAGCAGCAAAGCAGAAGAGAAATTAAAGCAAGTTGTTCACTGCCGTCCGGACACCACGACGCACCGTCTAGACGCCAGCGACGCAGAAAGCCAGAATTATTGGGTTTAGGGTTTGATTTTGTGGGGCTATAAAAAGGCCACTGGTGGCTGTTTTGGGGAATCTCTTTTTCATTCTTTTATTTTTAGAATTGCTAAATAGTCTAGGGAGAGTGCTTTCGCTTTATGTTGTCGAAGTAAGGTATGTTTTTGTTTAAAGTTTCTAACACATTCTAAGTTTAAAGATTGGTATTTCTTCAAGTTCTTGGTTGATTTGTATTATTTGAATCAGTATGAATGTTTACTTCTTGCATCCATTATTAGTTATAAACTAGTGTTTTTCGTTTTCGCTTTCACTTTTGTTTTCGTTTCCATTCTTCAGACCTGCTTAGCTTTCATTAGTATTTATGGATTTCGAAATAATGCGTGGCTAGATCTTTAAATTCTTGATTCAACCACTCAAGGAAGGGTGGTTGGTCACGTCTCTGTGGTATGCGTAGATGCGTGTTCGCATGAACAGTTGCATCTACTAATTTTAGATCTAAATTATTTATTTTCAAAAGCATTTGAAAATGAAGTTTCATGACAAAATTCTTCAGAACTTACTGGTATAAACTTTCAGTTCTTTAAAATCTCTACAATATTTTTGGAATAACTAATTAAGATCTAAAATCCTAATTTGATTAAATGAAAAATTTTCCAGTTTCATAATCCAGTAGGGGTGTTTATGAAATTGTGTTAGGGAATTGAAATAATTTTCACGAAGATATCTTCCGATCTATTTTCCCTTGTATGTGGAGTTTAGATTGTGAACAGTGACATATCACAAAGCTACGTAACCAATCCACCTCGAATTGAAAGGGTTGAATCAAGAATATCTTTCGATATCATATTCCAACGTTGAAATTAGTCGTTACTGTTTTTATTCTTTAATATTGAAATCTTGTTTGGTGTTAGTGTTATTTAAATTATTTATTCGTATTATTGTTTTAAACTGTTGTTAAATTGAATTGTGAGAAGACATTGAAAAACCAGGACAATCTCGAATTTAAATATTTTTTATTTTAATTGGAATTATTACATAAAATAAATCTAGTAAACTTAGAATTAAAGTTGTAGGCTCCCTGTGGAGATGATCTAGGACTCACCTAGATTAAACTACGACCACCTCTTGCACTTGAGAGTATAAGCCACTTCACATTCTGAGAGTGGTTAAATTTTTGGCGCCGTTACCGGGGAGCCAATTTTAGTTCTTAAGTTTCTCTAGATTTATTTATATTTTATTAATCAAATTTTCTTAAAAAAATATATATTTTATATTTTCTCCAAAAGTGCCCAGAACTACTTACTGCCGTCCGGACGCTCCGACACACTATCTAGACACCAGTGACTAAAAAAAAAAAAAAAAGGAAGAAAAATATTTTTATTATTTGTATGCTTTTAAGGTCGAGAAGGGTGATAGTTTCAGAGTTAGACCAAGAGGATCCCTCCTATATTCTTGAATCTTTAGACACACTTTCCTCTATTTCACTTAGTACTTCACATTCATCTAAAACAATGGCTGACGGAGATGAAAGTGTTCATGGAGAGGATGGACCTCTAGTCTTTAGGAGTATGAAAGACCATCTCAACCTTATTAGGCAGACCACACTTTCTTGTATAGTCTTGCCATTGAATAGGGGAAATTTCACTTTGAGACCAGGGATCATCCAACTTTTACCTACATTCCATGGTCTTGATTCTTAGAATCCCTACAACCATTTGAGGGAGTTTAAGGAGGTGAGTAATACCTATGTAGATCAGAATACCAATGAAGATCTTGTTAGACTTCAACTTTTCCCATTCTCACTTAAGGACAAGGCCAAATCCTGGCTTAATTCCCTTCGCCCTCGTTTCATAGGGACTTGGCGAGAAATGCAGACTGAGTTCTTGAAAAAATATTTCCCAACTTAAAAGACTCAGCATTTTAGGAGACTGATAACTACTTTTTCATGCAAACCTAATGAAAACTTCTGTAGCGCATGGGAAAGATTTAAAGATATGTTAATGGCATGTTCTCACCACAGTTTTGAAACGTGGAAACTAGTGAGCATTTTTCATGAGTCTCTAACTCCCAGTCTTAAACAACTTGTTTCTACCATGTGTAATGGTATTCTATTTGATAAGGCGACAGAGGATGCCATGGACTTATTTGACATATAGCTGAAGACTCTAATGATTGGCAGATTGGACTACTTTTTTCTTCAAAACATAGGCACCCCATTCCTAGTGGTCAACTAGCTTTAAGCGAGAGTGTTGATTTACGGGCTAGGTTAGCTGCAATGCAACATAAGCTAGAATCTCTTGAGTTTAAAAACAAAAGGAAAATTGTTGAGGAAAATATGATTTGCAATGCATGTGACCAAACTGGGCATGATGCCAACTCATGCCCTGAGTTACCCTTGTTTGAGAGATTGCTTATGGTCAGGCCTATGTTAACAATCCTCAACCCCAAAATCGTTCATTTCAGAATAGGGGATTAGGGAACAATTCATACCTATTAGGTGGGAATATTCCTTATCAAGAAGCAAACCAACTTTTCAACTCTCAACCTCAAGGGTAGATAAATCCACCTGGATTTACATAGAAGAATGACACTCAATTCCAACCTCCTCCACCACCTCAATATCAACAATCTAATCATGTTGCTTAACAGCCCCACAGAAGAAACCTCTTGAGGATACTCTTAATCAATTTATGCAACAGTAGATAGGTATTAATAATGGTGTAAAACAATTGTTAGAAGAGATTAAAGGACAAATCTCTAGGTTGACACAGGCTATGAGTACTACGCCAAGTGGTAAACTCCCTTCACAACCGCTTCCTAACCCAAAAGGGCAAGTGAACATGAGTGAGGCCTCAGCATCAAGTACTGCTTCACATAAGCAAGTTCAAGCAGTCACCACTTTAAGAAGTGGTAAAGTCATCAAAAAACCTATTGACCCTATAGTGAATGAACCTAAGGATAAGTTAGAGTTACAAGAAGAAAAAGAGAAATAAAAAGATGGATAGAGGGAGTTGGAGAGGAAAGAAGTTGAGATAGAAGAGGAAAGAGATAACAATAAAAAGAACAACGTGGAAAAAGAAAAGAAGGGGGAGAAGAGATCTAATGAAAGGACTTCTGGTAGGCAATTGGATCAATCTGTAGAATACATACCTAAGCCACCTTTCCCACAACGATTGGCTAAGAGTAAGAATGAGATTTTGAATTCTGAAATTTATGAGACTTTCAAGCAAGTAAGAATCAACATCCCATTGCTCGAAGCAATCAAACAAAATCCCTCCTATGCCAAATTCCTCAAAGATATGTGTACTATGAAACGAAAGTTGAATGTCAAGGAAAAAGCTTTCTTCACTGAACAAGTGAGTGCTATAATCCAAAGAGATACGCCTCCTAAGTATAAAGACCCTGGGTGTCCAACCATTTCATGTGTCATAGGGGACCATATCATAGACAAAGCTCTTCTTGACCTAGGTGCTAGTGTCAACCTATTGCCATATACTATTTATCAGCAATTAGGCTTAAGAAAGCTCAAACCCACCAGGGTTACATTGCAATTGGCTTATTATTCAGTCAAAATGCCAAGGGGCATAGTAGAGGATGTGTTGGTCCAGGTAGACAAGTTTTACTTCCCAGTGGACTTCATTGTTCTTGATACCCAACCCATTTCAAGTTCTACCCAATCTGTATCGGTCATTCTTGGTAGACCCTTCCTTGCCATAGCAAATACAGTAATCAATTGTAGGAATGGGGTCATGAAAATCTCTTTTGGAAATATGACCATGGAAATGAACATCTTTCGGGTAGGAAAGCAAATGGGAGAATTTGAGGATATTAGGGAGGTAGACTTGATTCAAACACTGAGTGAGGAGTTTTTTGAAAATGCATGCTTTGATGATTCTCTAGAGAAAACGTTAGTTAGAGGTGAGAAGTGTGAAACTCTTGATGGAGAAAAGTTTGGGGATAGTGAGGAGCTTGTGAATGCTGAGGAACAAATCATGACTATTGATGGTTGGGTACCGATTTTTGAATCCTTGGAGCCATCTTTGATTAAACCCAAGTCATCTGTGGAGTGTCCTCCTTACCCTCCTAGGAAACCCTTACCGAGTGAACTTAAATATGCATTTCTAGGAGAGGGTGAAACATTCCCTGTGGTGGTGTCAGCCAAGTTAGAGCAAAATCAAGAAGAAATGTTGTTGGAGGTTTTGAGAGCTCACCGTCGGGCTTTAGGATAGAATGTAGCAGACTTTCGAGGTATTAGTCCATTGGTGTGTTCTCATCATATATACCTCGAAGATGATGCCAAACCTGTGAGGCAAATACAATGCAGACTGAATCCCAACATGAAGAAAGTAGTAAAAGGAGAAGTTATAAAATTGCTTGATGCATGTATAATTTACCCAATTTCTGATTTTAAGTGGGTGAGTCCTACTCAAGTGGTTCTTAAGAAGTCGGGTGTCACAGTGGTAGAGAATGAAAAAGGAGAATTAGTGCCGCAGCGCACCCAAACTGGGTGGCGCATGTGCATTGATTATAGGCGCTTGAATGCTGTGACACGAAAGGACCACTTTCCCCTTCCCTTCTTAGATCAAGTGCTTGAGAGAGTAGCGGGGAAATCCTTCTATTGCTTTTTAGATGGGTATTTAGGGTACAACCAAGTTGAAATAGCACTTGAGGATCAAGAAAAAACCACATTCACATGCCCTTTTGGCACCTTTGCGTATAGACGTATGCCATTCGGGTTATGTAACGCACTTGCGATTTTTCAAAAGTGTGTTGTGAGCATTTTCAGTAATATGATTGAGAAATTCTTGGAGGTGTTTATGGATGATTTCTCTATTCATGGAGATGATTTTGATGAGTCCTTGAATAACTTGGAATAGGTTTTAGTCCGTTGTGAGGAGAGTAATTTGGTGTTAAACTAGAAAAAGTGTCATTTTATGGTGCAATAAGGGATAGTCTTAGGGCATATAGTATCACGTCGTGGGATTGAGGTTGATAAGGAAAAAGTGGATTTAATTCAAAATTTGCCTACACCCCGATGTGAGAAGGACATTAGATCGTTTCTTGGTCATGCCAGTTTTTATCGGCGATTCATCCAGTCCTTCAGCTCTATTGCCCGTCCCTTATGCTCATTGTTGTCTAATAACATTCCTTTTGAGTGGACAGAAACATGTCAAGAAGCATTTAACAGACTTAAGTAGTTACTTACTACCGCACCAATGTTTGAAGTTCGGATTGGTCTTTACCATTCAAACTCATGTGTGATGCTAGTGATGTTGCAGTGGGGGCAGTTTTAGGCCAAAGGAAAGAGGGAAAACCAGTTGCTATATATTATGCTAGTAAGACTCTGAATGAAGCTCAATCGAACTACACTACAACCGAAAAAGAGCTTCTAGCGGTAGTCTTTGCCCTAGACAAGTTTAGGTCTTACTTGGTAGGATCACATGTCACAGTGTTCACGGACCATGCGGCTTTAAAATACCTTCTTTCTAAGAAGGAGGCCATCATGTGTCCAGTTCTAATGGCCTACCAATCAATGAGCATTTCCCCGATGAGCATATTATAAATGTTAACATCAATGCTCACACTCAGTCACCTTTGAATGCAGATATTGTTAATTTTCTAGTGACCGACCATATGCCTTCACATTGGACCAAGGTAGATAGAGGTAAGTTTCTACGCAATGTAAGAAAGTTCTTTTGGGATGAACCTTACCTCTATAAGTATTGCCTGGACCAAATTATGCGAAGATGTATTCTTGACCATGAGATTTTTAGTGTTATTGAGTTTTGTCACACTTTAACTTGTGGAGGTCACTTCTCTTCAAAGAAATCCACCGTTAAGATCTTTCAAAGCGGATTTTATTGGCCTTCAATGTTTAAAGATGTACATAACTATTGTTTAAGATGTGATTGATGCCAACGATTAGGAGCCCTAACTAAGCGAAATGAGATGCCTCAAAACCCTATCATGATTTTAGAGATCTTTGATTGTTGGGGAATAGATTTTATGGGTCCGTTCACTAAATCGTTTGGGTTTGAATATATCTTATTGGCTGTTGACTATGTTTCCAAATGGGTAGAAGCCATTCCTACTCGCACAAATGATCATCAAGTAGTGATCAAGTTTTTGAAAGAATATATTTTTTCACGTTGTGGGCTGCCTCGGCCAATAATTAGTGATCAAGGTAAGCATTTTTGCAGTTGGCCCTTAGGAATCCTTATGCAGAAATATGGCGTGACACATAAAGTGGGAACTTCTTATCATCCACAAAATAGTGGTCAAGCTGAGTTGGCCAATAGGGAGATAAAGGGCATTATAGAAAAAACTATCAATCCTACATGTAAATATTGGTCTTTAAGACTGGTCGATGCATTGTGGGCCTACCGGACGGCTTATAAAACCATCTTGGATATGTCTCCCTATCGCCTTGTCTTTGGGAAAGCTTGTCACCTACCTGTTGAGATGGAACATAAAGCTTACTGGGCAATTTAGCAATTCAATGAAAGTATATATGATGCTGGTGTTCTTCGAAAGCTTCAATTAAATGAACTGTAAGAATTAAGAAATGATGCTTTCTAGAATGCAAAAATTGCCAGAGCTAAGATGAAAGATTTGCACGACAAACACATCTTTAGAAAATCATTTCATATTGGCCCAAAAGTTCTAATATATAACTCTCGATTACATCTCTTCCTAGGAAAACTCCAATCTAGATGGTCTAACCCATTTACTATCACTTCAATCTTAGAACATAGAACATGCGAGGTTTACAATCCTCGCAGTGACACCACATTTAAAGTGAATGGTCACCTCCTTAAACCATACTTAGAAAATTTTGTGGCGGAGATCGAAACGTGGGAGTTAAATAACCCACCCCCATTTGACTGAGAGCTTGCATGAAATAGTTGTACATTAGTTAGTTTAGGAATTTTTAGTTAGAAATCTTTTCGTTTATTCCATAGGAGTGAGTAATAGATTATCAGTTTTATGGTTAAAAAAAAAAAAAAATTTTCCAGCCAGTCCAGACCCCCTGGCGCATGGTCTGGACCATAGAAGGAAAGAGCCGAAATCGGGTAAGGATAGTTCGGACCCCCTGGCGCACGGTCTGGACCCTGCGGGTTTTAAATCTTCTCATCCTCTTTTGTTTTGGCCGAATTTGGTTCTCACTTCAGCTAGAGTCTTCGGCTACTCCTCTTCCACCTTCTCCTAAGTGCTTCAATCCTCCTCCTACCACTCAGCTATGGAAGATTAACTTGGTGGCTGTTGAAAATTGGTTCAAGATATCTCTAGTGCTCCAAGGTTCGTAAGTTTCCATTTTATCCCTTTCAAGCCCTAAGTCCCAAAGTTATCTTCAAAGGGGTTTTGGGATTCCTAACACATATGCATCTGACGCTTCATCCTTTTGTTAAGCATAACTTCTTTTCTACCGAGACACCAATGTGGGTGCATATGTGTTTCTTTGTTTTCCTCTATTCTCAATTCAATTGCTTAATTAGCGAAGCCACTGAATTTGTGTGGACATAGGTGATTGAATTTTCAAGTACATTCCACCAATATGTTATTTTGAATCTTTATAGTTCAAATGGATCCTAAGTTGAAACAACGAGCTAATAGACAAGTTGGTTCGAGTTCATTTGATCAAACTAGGTTCTGGGAAGAAGATGCAGAGGAGAAATTCAAAATTTTTTGAGTAATAAACCCGTAGTGGTGGAGCACTTTTGGAAAATTGAACAAATTAAGGGAAGGGAGTTTATGTTGTTCCAAAATTTTGAGGGCCGTTAGTGGTTGAATTTGGCTTGCTTCCAAGACAATTGTGTTGTGGATTTAGTTCGTGAATTTTTCGCTAATGCGAATATCGACTCAATTGTGCGACGGAAGGGTTCTCTACGTATTGACAGTTGGGTTCGAGGGAAGGAACTTGTGTTTACCCCTAATGATATTTCTCAAGTTTTTCAGCTGCCTCAAGTTAAGAATTTTGAATTTACTTACCCCGCTAGTGGGACCCCATCGCTTTCTACCATTGGTGCTGAAGTTTTATTAGAAGGTCATTCTTGGGAGGAAGAAATTAGGAAACCTGTATCCGTTTTGAATGATAAATACTGGGCATTACACATGTTTTCTTGTACCAACCTCTTTTCGTAGAACCGAAACTCCAATTGTGGCACCTTGCGAGCTTGTTTTATATATGCCATTGGTATTAGATTGACTATTGATTTACCATCGTATATTTGGCATCAAATTGCTTACACAGCTGAACATGAGAGTGGGCAAGTAACTATACCATTTGGGGGTGCACTGACGGCAATCCTTCTGAGCAAAGGTGTCGTGATTCCACCAGACTTACCTATCACTTCGGGCTTGCAACTTTTCACTCTTACATCTCATGCAAAGTCTAGGGGCATCTTTGCTCGCCTCAAAAAGAGAAATGACACACATAGGCATAGAGAGGAGGACAGCAGTTCTCAACCTCAATCGGATGAAGTGCCAACTGATGATATATCTAATGCTGAGCTGGCAACTCAAATGCGTGCATTGGGAGGCCAAATGAACCAAATTTAGCAGACCCAACAAATTCAAGGCCACCTATTGTAGAGCATCCTTGAGCATCTGCGGGACTCTAATCCTCCTCCTCCACAGCCGTGACTAGCTTTGGTTCTGTTTATTTTGCTTTCCTTTAGAATACATCCATGAGAGTTTAGGACTGGAATGACATGTCTTAACTGTAATCCTAAAACTTTTCTTTTGGTTTGTACTCGTATGGAAACTTGTAATGACTACTATCTATTTTCTTCTCTTTTGCTTAGTTTATTTAGTGTTAGTTATTCTTATATTTCTTTTGTTATCTCTATGGTTTAGTTATTTTTTCCCTTAGATTGTTTTTCTAATTTGTGTTTCTATTGCTTTAGGAATAAATTGCGCATCATGGATTTGAATGAAGAAATTGATAAAGACAATAAAAATGTTGACCACTGTGGTCACTTAAAATATGAATGTGCATGCATTAATAAGTGATCTAATTCTAGCGATAAGTTTTATTCTACAAGTTCTAACCTAAGTTATGACACCTGGCCCGATAATTCTTTTGAGGAAGGCTATCCAAATTCACCTTCTGTTCAATATCCACCATTGGTCTTTTGGGCGCCTCACCAACTTTTGGAAAACCAATGGTGGGACGAGGTGGATTTGGACTTTTTGGTAAGCATGGAATGGGCAGAAGCTAATATGTTTATTGAATGGTTAGATGCACCTATATATGCCACAGACACAGATTCTTCTTTTAAGTCTGAGACTGCTTCATTTGATAATTTTGATGATGTGCCATCGCTTGAGAATATTTTAGAGTACGGTTATACTATTGAGGGAGCCATTAACAATTTAAACGAATTTCATGATTCTGATGACTTATCTTGTTCTTATGAGCAACCTATTGAAGAAATTTTTAACAGCCACACTACATCATTCCTTTATGAGCTCAGTTCGAGGTACGTTTTCAGTGTTTATTTATTTATTTTATGTCATATCTTTATTTCTTTGATTTTGTTTTTTACCTTACACTTCATTCATATTATTAGGCCCTGTTGCAATTAGTTGGGAGGGGGGGATTGTCTACTTACATATATTCTTTTCACCCTTGTTAGTGCATGTCTCATACATTAGGGACAATATGCATATTAAGTTGGGGGAGATGGATAGTAAGTTAAGAGAATTGCCCTATATAGATTGGAGAAGACTAATGTTAAAAAAAAAAAAAAAAAAAATTCTCAATTCAGTGGTGGTGTTAGTTTTGAAAATAATAAATGGCTTATTTTTATTATAGAGATAGGGAATGATAATTGAAATTAACTATAAACTTGTCTAATGCACTACAGACTTGCAAAATTTTGAACCTTAGAATTGAAGTTGTATTAAGAATTGAATTTCATGAGATTTAGTGAGCAAGTGTACCAAGATAAAGGGTGGAGACTTAGAACCCAACATTTTGAGAGCTTTTATTCTTTGAGGGTTTTACTCGACAAGATCTTTATATTTTATTTCATCTCATTTTTCGTAAATAGCTTCACCATATCATTTTGCTTTGGTATTGAATGCATAAGATACTATTCTTGATTCACATGTATGGGTCGATGTCTCCGACAAATGTCATTAGCCTAGAGAGTGATATTAGGCCTTCTTCTTTATATTTGAAGCCTAAAACATTTCCTTGGTTACAATTCCTTTGGAGCCAATTTGAAGCTTTTAAAAAAAAATTAATAATATTAGTAAATGTAATTTCTTGTTTTAGCCACATATATATAACCCTTTTAGCTTTAGACGGATATAGGCGAGCCAACCCTTGCATGTCATGGGAGACTTGTGCAAATTTTGTAATAAGGTGTATAAGAGAGGGTTCAAAAAAAAATAAAAAATCTTCAATGTTGGTATTCAAGTAGTGAAAGGAGAAATTAGGTTGCACAACTAACTCTGAACATGTACTTTGAATTATCCCATCCGTCCTTTGTTCAACCAATACTCTCTGGCCAAGTTACAACCTAGTAAAGACCTAATTGACTTTAGGTGAAAGATACTCATAGGAGTATTGATCCATTACATGTAATTATGAGTAGTACTCTTGATTTGCATTCATACATTCCATTCAGGAGGGTATGTAACACTCCATATTTTAATTTCCTTCCGTCGCTTTATGATTTGGGTTCATTGCACTTACTTAAGATTGTATTCTTGCATGAACCACGAGAGTAACCCTTATCTGAGTGACAATATTTTTAAAAAATAAACACCTCAGTGAGATTTGAAGTTGAAAACATGATCTCCAAGTGCATTTGTTAACTAAATCGATTGAATGACATGAATTGACACATCTAAATTTTGATGATTCAAAAGTTAAGTGAGTTGAGGTGCATTGGAGAAATTTATGTGATCATTTTAAAAACCTAATACCTATTTCATTTTAATTGCAAGTCAGGAGTTATTTGATTAAATAGCACCACTCACTGAATTGAGCTGGAATTTTGTGGGTAGATTCACTGCAAACCCTCATGAGACCTATTCGTCCACTAGGGGGAACCTTGGGGTTTAAAGGACTTGCCTCACATGCTAAGTTTGGCCGTCTTTCTAACGAAAAGATAAATAGGTTAGAAACTTTTGTTGAACTTAAATAAAATCATTGCTAGAGACTAGCAATATTCAAGTTCGGGGGTGTGATTACACTTGAAAAGTGTAATTACCAGCTCTACAATGTAGTATAACTTATTGTATTTATTTAGTAAGTTTATATCTTTAATTATATTTTTATAATGATCTATTTCGTTTTCCTAATTGCGGTGAGGATGATGACAATTCGCTAGTAGATGACAAAGAAAACGAAGCAATAGAGTGAATATCGGAGCTGAGTAGTGGATCAGGACCAAGTCTGGAGCTGAAGAACCAAGTAGGGAGTGACCAAAGTCACTACGGTCCAGACCACTTAGCGCACAGTCCGGACCAGCAAGAGTAAACCAGTAAGTGAATTTTAGCCTCCACGATTCGAACCACTTGGCGTACGGTTTGGACCACTAAGTATCTCCCTGAGCCAATTTTTGTACACTGTGGTTCAGACCACTGGGCGTACGGTCCGGACCCTACGGCTTTGGATCATCCGAGTTAGTTGCTAGGCTTTAGGGTTTGAGGGCTTATATATACTCAATTTTCTCTATGTTTTTAGGGGACTTTTTGGAGAGATTTATTTCCAGTCGTTTTTAGGGTTAGAGTTGGAGCTTTCCAGTATTTTCTTTTGCGGATTACGAATGTTTTGGAAGACCATTGTTGCATGGTTTGGTTCGTTTGCTGTTACGAGTATTCTACATTTAATTTTCACAGTGTCAAAGTACAGTACTTCATAATTTAATTTAAGATAAGTTCATTTTATTATTTTGATTATGTGAACTACAATTGCATGATTTCTATTCTGTTTATTGTTTGAATGTTTGTTTCGTCTACGTATCTAGGATCTTAGGTTTAACTTTTCATCAGTCTTCGTTTATCTTCGTTACCTTTCATCTACTTTCATATTAGTTTATTTCATTAATATTTTGATTTGTGATACAAATAGTAAACATGCGAGGCTAGATCTTTTCTTGGTTTTAGCCTATGAATGTAGTGTAACCAAAGAAAGGGATTTGAATACATTGTTTGAATCGAAATATCATTCTTTTATAAAAATGTAATAGTCGTTAATCTAGGGTTTATTTTCAAAAATCAAATACTGTGTTATAATCAAGCTTCGAGTACGGAGTGGTACTCATGTACATCAAATGTTTGATTCAATGTCCCTATGAATTCGAATCAAATTTCAAAACCCCTAGTTTATTGATTTGTTTACGAAATGTGGTCTTTAAAGTTTTATCTTCCGATCTAACACTACGGCGATCCTAACTTGCTCATGAAGGCGATCATGCCCACCTTATCATTAGCTTCATAGATTTTCAAGATCTCCTTGTTAAATCTCCCAACATAGTCTCTTGGGGACTCATCCACTCTCTGTCTGATCATCAGGAGATGGGTGGCAGGTTTCTTCTGCCTTTGCCTCCAATGATGTGGCTCATGAAGAGTTTGCTTAACTGGGAGAAGTTAGCAATGGTGCCCGCTTTGATTTTTGAAAACCATATGTGGGAAGGTCTCTTGAGCGTTACATGAAACACCTGACACATGATCTGGTTCGAGTAGGGATGGATATGCATCAGCATCTTGAATGTCTCCGAGTTGTCCAATGGATCTTGTGACCCATCGAATGAATCCAGTGCCGGCATATTGAATTTTGGTGGTAGAAGACATGCCATCACCGCCGGAATAACAGAGAATCCGCTCTGCCAATGATTTTAGATATTAATGTGAAACTACTATTTTATGTAACTTACCTATTGTCTCTTTTCTTGACGTAAAATCATAACCCATTGACATTATATGTCACACCCCAAATTCCCATAACTTGGGGACGTGAGTTATAACAAATGCAAACATATAATAACAATATAATACGTCTTAATCAGAGTCAAATAATAACCAGGAGCCAAACCATAACAAAATATCTAAACAAGTCTAAGCCATTAGTTGGGTATAATGCTCCAAAAGAAAATATTTTGGGTTTAACTTAACCGATACAACTTAATTGAAAATTAACAAGGTATAAAAGTATACACAATCTACCTCAAATGGAGGTAGCTTACAAGTTTACGTCCATCCCTGGTCAGGTACAGTTTCCTTTCGATTTCTCCCTTGTAGCCGTTACCCAAATTCGCGCAAGTGTGTCCACACCCCCAAAACTGACTTGACGAGGAATCCATTCTCGCGAACAAACACAACCCCTACACACACCTAGGAGCATCCCTTCCTGCATATCCATACAAGACCCGAGTAGGCGGGTCGAGGTCCTACGAGGTACCCACTACTCGGAGTACCCTCCCAAAAGGAAAAATATGTATTTGTCAGGTTCAGTTCTTCTTAGTTGGGTTGGGCGGGTTCGATCAGAAATGCTATGCTTACACACAAGACTACCCCTCTTCCCGAAATCTTTGCAGGGACTACTTTACGATGACGGACGACCGCTCGCAGGGGGTTTACTGCACAAGGCCCCTGTTGCCAGAGAATCCTAAGTCAATCAGACCATTAGTGAACAATAATTTGCATCTTTCTCCAACCGATGAAGCAAAGGATTTTATAGCTTAAACAAACGCAGAAAGAGGCGTAGCATATGCCACTGAAGAGTCAGCAGAATCAGAGCAAGAGGAGTGTTATTTACCAGAATCAGGGGAGCTCTAGGGTTTACGAATCGTGCAACAAAAAACAAATAACAATGTCATATCATGTCACTATTATATTATTATGACCATAATTACACAATTACACAAGATAAATATATCACTCATCATAACCTCTACAATATATTTTAACATATATAAGATAATATCAATACCATTAACCAAAATTGAAACAGAAATAGGAACATATAACTTGAAAATTGTCATGTTATAATCACATCCTCATCCCATTATAATATATATCTCATTGGTGTATATATATATGTATGTAATTCCAGCTAAAACATTAAGGTTGCAATTAGGTGTTGCAATTAGGAAGTGAGAGAGACAAAGAGATAAATAAAAGGATGGGAAAGAGAGAGAGAGATATTTTAGAGAAAAGGAAAATTTAATGGGAGCGATCACATCAAATGACCGCTCCAATTTTTAATCCACTAAAAGTCTATTCTCTACTAGTGAGGTCACTTGATTCAAGAAACTTGAAATACAATATCAACACATAATTAAGACTAGGAAAGTACTTTTTTTATAAGAATTATTTTTTTATAAAAGTATGCCAAAATGATGTATTAATGGCACTTGTATTGTTTTTTTTTTTCATTTGAAGTGATTGCCACAAAAGAAGTGTACACCTTTCTAGTGCTATATTCTAGCATAGAGTTGTGCTTATATAGCACTACTCAAAATAATTAATGCCACACTTCCATGATAAGTTGCCAGAAAAATGTAAAAATTTGTAAATCTATCACTTTGAATAAAAATACTCAAGAAGAATATAATTACTTAATTAAAATGTCACCAATATATTGTTCAAACAACTAAAAAATTATGATGAGATATAAAGGTTTTTTTTTTTTTTTCTAATAGGGTAACTTTCAAAGAGATAGTCTTTCGAACACAATTGCTATCAACTGAGCATTCATTCAAATTTAAGGTGAGACAATTTATTCCTCTTTAAAGGGACTTTTAACACATTTTAATTTTCTTTATATCACAAAGGATCGATCACTTATGAATGATACTGACCGCTCCTAAAAAGTGCGTCTGGAGTAACCCCCAAGTGCAAGGGCGTGCGGTGTAGTTTTCTAGGTAAGTCCTAGGTCATCTTCCACAGGGAATCCTAAATTCTTAATTTCTAAGTGATTCTAAGTCTGGTTTTTAATAAAAGGAATGCAGGAAATAAAATTCAAATTGTTTTCTTTTAAATCAGGTTACTCCTAAAATTTCTAAAGTACGAAAACTTGAAATACCCAAATAAACTGTTTCTTACTAACTATTAAAAGTGAAGTAATATCAATGAATAACAACTTCTAAATTCAAATAGGGAAAAACAATCTTGGTTTAATGTCCAGTTTTCAGATTAGAATACCTTATAATTTAAAGCCCTACTTATTTCTATGATTCTTTTTCTTTAAAAAAAAAGAAATAAGAACTAAAATATAAATCTTTTAAAACTTTAAGTTACCACTTACACAGCTTCGCGGTCACGTCTACAAAATTGCAAAGCTGGAAAAATTATTCGAATAATAATATAGTGGCTTGGAAATCACTTTATTTATAAAAAAGATTTTTAACATACTTTGAAGGAACCAAAAATCAATTTCAGTGATTTCAGCGAATATGGATAAAGGCCTTTGTTTTCGAAACTTCTTTTCATAAATCAAAATAAAAATCCAAAATAAGGTTTATATTCGTATCCGTTGTACGAAAGCATATATAAACCAAGGGTTTTAAATCACTTGACATTCATAATACTACTTTGAATCATTAAACCAAGATCGAAAGTTCTAGCCTAGCATTATTACAAGATTTATAATAAATCAACAAAGGATAACCTAAAACTAATATGAAAGGAAACTAGAAAAACGCAAAAACAAATTAATGAAAACAAGTTCTAGATTCTAAATACGCAAAGAAAAACCTTAACTAACTGAAAAATAAAGAACAAAAATGAAACCCTAATCTTGCATGAGACTTACGAAATAGTAATCCATTACTAAACACATTCAGAACATTTAAATTAAGAACAAAGGACATGAATAAACTATAAAACTTCTTATTAAACTGAAACTAAGGAGTTGTGATACCTTGAACTTTTAAGCACATATACTTGGAACTTTTGATGAGTTTTGAACTCAACTTGGAACCAAAGTTAAAGAACCTTCTTAGAACTTAAACCTAGTCCAAAGAAGACAATATTTATGTATCATAAAACCCCTAAAACAAATTTAGACAACATTTATTTCAAGTTAGGGGGTTTGGAAACTCTAATTGACCAAGTTGAACTTAACGAGTTGTTAGATGAATTTTGGTGAGCTTAAACTTGAAATTGCTAGGGTTTTGACTCAAATTCAAGAAGACTAATGAATTCTAGAGGCTTAGAATAATAATTAGAATTTAAAAGATGAATTAGAAGGGAATTAGAAGAGCATTTGGCCAAATGGTAGGAAATGGCACAAAATTTTGACTTTTTAGTGCCAACTTTGACCTAGGGACCTAAAGGTAATTAAGTGAATAATTGAGGGGCAAAACGGTCATTTGAAGAGGAGTATTGGCTAGGCCATGGAGATAGCCGGCCACATGAGAAGAAAGGAACTTTAAAATGATTATGTGGTAGGAATGAGAATTAATATGATTGGTGGAAGAAATTAAGTAATTTTGACTTAGTCCAACCAATTTAACTTTGACCAAGTCTTATTTATTTAATTATATGATATCAAAGATGACTTGGAGAGGTATTGACCGGCCAAGCTTGTAGAGAAGAAGCCTTAAGTTGGTTAAGTTGCCTTGGCCGAATGGAACAACTTTTGTTTGTGTATTATGTGTTCAAATGGTCAAATGAGGTAGGACCCATGAATTTAATTAAAGGTAACTTAAGTGTAAGCTTTTAATTAATTAAGGGACCATGTGAACTCACCTTATTGGTTCATGGAACCAAATCTGGTGGGGAGAAGAACAATTCAGCCGAGAATGGCCTTTGCCATTGTGAGGATTCGGCCAAGCCTTTAAAGGCTATAAAAACCCTTCGGCTAAGGAGAAAAAAAATAAAGAAAACTAAGAAAAGCCTAAACCAAGAAGAGAAGAAGAAAAGAAAGAAAGAAAAAGGAAGAAGAAAAAGAGAAGAAAAAGAGGAAGAATAAGAGAAAAAGAAGGAAAATTAAGGAGAAAATTTAGAGAAGAACAAAGGTAAGCTTTCCTAGCTCTAACTTCCTTTAGTGTTGAAGATAAAAGCCAATCAAGCTAAAAATTGAAAAGTATGTTCAATATGAAGTAATTTTGAAGTCCATATATGTTTTAGGTTGTCATGGTGAAGAAATTTCAAGAAAAGAGTAAGAATTGGAGAAAGGGTTCTAGAAAACCCTAATTGAGAGCTAGGAAAACCACAACTCCATCTCCTTCCATTTTCCTTCAAATTCGGCCAGCCCTTGAGGTAGGGATACTCTATTCCACTTCTAATATGTATGTATATATGTTTGGAG